>VZQC01014044.1:0-25551 GCA_009823505.1 Rhizomys pruinosus | reverse complement strand
GTAAAACTGCCTTCTTTAATTGACTAATAGACATAGGAACTGTGAAAAGGATTATTCTCTATTCAGAACCAAAGATAATACTAAAGTCTCCTTAAGCTATGCACTTAAGCAAAATATATTAATGCAGGAGCTCTGACATCAGCAATGGATTATTCTACCAAGGAGATGTTGGCCAGGGGATCCAAAGCCCCCACAAAAGGTAAAGGCTCCTTGCCTCTAAACTGGGATACCTGCAAGAAGAGAGGCAATAAAGCCCTGCTGTCGAATACCTGACATTATCATGGGAAAGATGTATTGAGACCACACATGCAAGTGTACAGATGAACTCTGGAATACCAGAGAGTGTTACCAAAGGCCACTATACCAATAAAGCAAATATGGGTCTCCTTGAGTCAAGCGAGGCTCCTCCGTCAGCACCAGCTACACCTCACCTGCCTGGAAATACTGTGCAGCAGAGGCAGCCATATGCCTCTATATCCTAAATCTAATTCGCTATTGGCTCTCTCCTTGGAGGAATAACCCATGGCTGATGCCACAAGCTTACACCTTCTAATGTTTAGGAGATGATATAAACCACAGAAGTTCATATAATATATATCTCCACTGTTGCTGCACAAATCAGAGCCACCATGGAGAAGTGTTGAGGAGTATGAAGGGGTTTGGTTTGTTTGTTTGTTTGTTTGTTTGTTTTACTGAAAACATTAATTTATCCAGAATGGGAGTAGGTCAAGTAGCTTTAGCAGATGATCATGATCTTCCCCCTTCCCTCCCCAATTTTTAAGACAGAATCTCACTCTGTGGCCCAGGCTGGCCTAGAACTTACAATCCTCCTGCCTCAGGCTCCTGAATGCTGAGATTAGAAGGATTTCCTCCACATCCAGCTACAATCCATCTTCTAAATAAAACTTTAATCCTTGCATATAGAGTAACTTAGCTCTTTGTCAAATATGGTCTTTGGAAGTATCTTAAAACAATGATGCTGTACTTTTAATTGCAGCAATGTTAGAGTTGCCATTTTTTCACCTTTTGAAAAGATGTGTGTTGTATGGAGGTTTGTGACATTCTTGAAACTATTCCTATAAGAACAGGTTAAGTAAATTCTCAAGCATGTTTTCAAATGTGCCATGTCTATAAATGTTAGTAAATTGTACTTTTCTTTTTAAGATATGCATAATGAAAGACATCCCACTATCACATAATGCTTAGCTTCTCATAAGCATTTCACTGTATTTTGTGTTTTTACAGGTTATTTCACATTTTGTTCATAATATAGCCACTTTAACTTGATAGATCATTGTTCTATTTAAACATTTTAGTAATAAAAATTTAATTTGTTTTGATTTTGTACATTCAATTAACTCTTGAACACAATAAATCAAACTGAGAAAATACACCCTTGTCCAGGAAAAGGGATTCAATTCAGCTGGTAGAATGATCAGTATGCATGAAGCCCTGTGCTCCATCCGTGGCATCACCTCTTTTGGTTGTTGTGGTGCACATCTGTGATCCCAGCACTTGGGAGGAAGAAACAGGAGAATCAGAAATGCAGGGTCATCCTGGTCTACATAGTGCATTTGATGATAACCTGGAATACATGAGAAACTGTTTCAAAAAAGAAAAGCCTTTGTTAACATTAATTTAGTCTCTGAAAAAGCACTATCATTTTCATTTGGAATATAGTTTGTTTTATGATGTATTTCTCTGTAAGGTCCAGAATCTGCAATTCAGTTCAACAAAAAACTGCTGGGCTTTAAAATGCATTTGAAATAATATTTAAATAAACATTCAAAATTATGAATTGTATATTTTAAATTTATGCATAATTTTTTGCTCTGTAAAATATGTCCCTTTTCTTATTTCCTTCTGCCATTATGATATGCTTACTAAAATACTTTTTTAAACATGAAAATAAAACCAAAAGGATTCATGTCTAGAAAACCAGCTCTTCAAAGAATATTTGAAGCGATGCAAAAATTGGAAGAAAGGAATGACTCTATCCAAGTGGCAACAGAAATTAGTTAAGTTATATACACACATATATATGTGTATATATATTATATATATATATATTATATAGATACCATGTGGAAACAGAAGCCTAGATCAAGAATGAAAACAGAAAGTAAAATGATGGAAAACAATATACATATATCAATGATAACTTTAAAATAAGTGGACTGGAGACTCCAATCAAAAGACATAGGCTAGTTGATTGGATTAAGTAACAAAATGCATATTTTTGTTGTTGCCAGAAACCCATTTCACCTCCAAGAACAAGCACTATCTTAAGGTGAAAGGGTGGAAAAAATATTCCAAGCAAACGGCACTAAGAAGCAAGCAGGAGTTGCTATTCTAATATTGGACAAAATAGACTTCAAGCTAAAACTAATCCAAAGAGATAAAGAGGGTCACTTCATTCTTATTAAAGGAACAATTAATCAAGAAGAAATCACAATCATGAATATATATATATATGCACCAAATTCTGGTGCTCCAAACTTCATAAACACAATTCTGCAGGAATTTAAGGCACAGATTAATCCCAACACACTAATAGTGGGGGAATTCAATACCCGAATGTGTCCATGAGACAGATCAATTGGACAAAGAATCAACAGAGAGATATCTGACCTGAACCATATGATACACGAAATTGGCCAAAGAGACATTTACTGAAATATTCTACCCAAACATCAAGGAATATACTTTCTCTTCAGCACCCCCATGGAACTTTGTTCAAAATCCACCACATACTGGGGCACAGAACAGACTTACTTGATGTCAGTTCAACTATGAGATTGTTGAGCAAAACTTTCTGGAATGAATTTCTTCCCAGGGAACTGTGTTCTGGGCTAGACCGTACTTGTGAGCACACACCTATTATTCCAACTGGCTACAGTCCCAAACCACTCCCACTAGTCATGGGGCAAGCCACACAAAGGTAAGAAGACAGGGTTGAATAAATTTCTAGCCATTCTTGCTCTCTGAAAGGGATACAAATAAGACATATAAAGTGATTATTAGGTAGCAAGCATCCATGCCTCCTTGTGTGATTGTCAACCTCACTATAGCCATAGACAATTCTTTCATTCTTTAAGACTTTTTTTTTATATGTTCTGCTTTTTGTATTTGATAGTACATTCAAGACTGAACATTGAATCTACCTCAGTGCCTATCTCAAATTGTAGAATTCAAGAGCTAAATCTCCCAACTGATGGCCTGGCCTAAAGTGGGCATGGTAAATGGTTGGGGTTGAAGCCTTTCTCCCAGATACCCATCCCATCATGTCAGCAGAAAAAAAACACAAATATTGTGGACATTATACAGTCAATGATCCTCAGCATAGGTCACTCCTCTTCCCTTTCAGACCACACATTATTAACAAGATTGGAGGAATAATTACAGACAGCATATGTCTTATATTCCACTATATCACAGCTGATTGAACTACCAGATGAACCTCATTCTCATGAGATCTACAGATAAATCAGGACCCTCATGTCATAGTCTATAATTAACTGAACAAATCCTTCACTGATCAGCTCAACACAGATTACATATAGGTCATCATATTTTACAAGTGTGTACTGAGGATATATCTTTGTTTTGTTAGCAGCAGCAATACTTACTTGTAATAGCCATTCTATCCCAATTGTGGGCCACTTCAATTTATATCCTTTTAGTTAAGCCAGTTGTCCACATTCTGTCTGTATCTTAAAATCAATACCTGCTTACTATGTTATTACTATGGGGCACTCTTCCCAAAGCATATCTGCTAATGCACTAATGCCCTCCTCACTTCCTTCCCATATGGAACTGATTATAATGATTGGCTCTGTCCTTTGAATGCAATCTAAAATCTCACATTACTTCCAAGTTTTATACTTATGGAAAGTCCATCAAAAGGAATCATTTAAGGGCATGCCACATAATAAAATGATCTGACATTGTGCTCTTGTCATAGGACTTTCAAGAAGCCAGTTGAGCAGCTTTTAAGACAGTGGGATGTGGGTGTCATGGAATATATTTTTGGAGGAATATTTAATTCTTCCAAGGCCAGGTATCTTCTATTTTCCCTTCTCCCAAAGGAGATAATTTTAGTGGAGCTTCAGCAGAAAAGTTTGAGGTAGAAAAGCTTGCCTTATGTCACTTAGCATCTTTAGCCTGGTTTCTCAGGTGTTGTATTGTTGTTATATTATTATATGTTCTGAGGATTATTCCTTGAAAACTGTGTTTGATTTGGAGTGGCTGGTATCTGACACTGTTCCTGTAGAAACAAGAACTGTTCTTGTGGAGACATGAACAAATGTTTACACACTACAGATGAGGAACTAATTTACACACCAAAATAAGGATACTGTGGTGCACCAATGAATTTTGTTGGGGTTACTTACAGGAATATGGGTGAGTGGGTACTAACAGGAGTGAAAATGTCTCAGAGACAGCTATATCATCAAAAGCCCACTAACTTGAGGTTCTGGTCATGAAGGCATGAAACCTTGAACACACTGCACAACCCGCAGTCAGAACAATAGGTTTCTGGGTGGCTTTGAGTTTGTCTGAACCTTTCCAGGTAGCTTGGCCAGCCTCTGCTTCTTCTCCACCACTCTGTTTGTCTGAGAGTGTCTCTTAGAAGTCCTTGGGGCTTTTATATTTTGGGGAGGGATAAACCTGGTGAATCTGGTCAGTTTCAGGGCCTTCCTGAAGCTATTGTCTTATTTGCTTCCTGAGTTTAAGGAGCTTCTCTTCAGAACGGAATGTTTCACCACTGCTCAAAACACGTTGCTGTTTAGAACATCCTGTTGTTTAATTCAGCTTCCCTCCAAGACTGAAGGATGTACCTCAGAAGAAATTGCCATACAATGGTAACATGGTTATAAAGTAGTTTTGTCATAATAATTATTCTCATTTTCTTCTATCTAGAATCTTATAAGACAGGCAATCAGTTCCTTTACCCAGGGAAAATGGAAATATTCCAGTTGAATGTGTTCTCACATCACATCAAAATAGAAATTTTCTTTTTCATTGGTTAGGAATGCATTCACATATAACCCTGGAAAGATGTAACACAGTGGCCAACTTAAGCACGTGCTTATCTATTCATGGGGTCCCAGTCGCAGTAGAGTAGTTATTTCACTTACCCACTTAAGTTCCTACATTTAAGAAAGAAAACATAATTGAATGACAATATTCATTTATTGTTTTTCTTAGTCAGGTGTTACAACCACACAGTGTAGCAAAGTCAGAGACCACTGAGAAAAGACAACTCAGATGCAGTTGAAGTCCAGTCAGCCAAAATTCTTTATTAAGCTGTCCAGCAGTCTGCAAACTCCAGATTTGGAATGGAGTCTGCAGCATAGCTAAAAAGGGGAGGAGGTTTTTAAAGGTGAAAACCACAATTACTTCATTTCTGCAGTTTCTAGCTCTCTCTGTATAACATCTCAGTTCCTCTTAGCAGCAGAGGAAGGTGAGTTTACAGAAGCCAGAGCAAGCACTTATAAGGGACTAACATATTTTGCAAGGGAAAAGGTTATTTTTTATGAATATACAAATATATTTTATTGAAGGCTTTACATTTTATTTATATAATATTTTACAATTTGTTATAGCTAGTGTTATACCTACAGCCAGTACTATCCTATTATAACACAGTTGATAGAAATCTATTTTTCCCTAAAGGATATAATGCTTAAATTTTGGCTCATGGTGATTTATGTAATATTAAAGATTACGTGTCAGCACATATATTTAGCATATTGGTTGTATTCATGACCAAGATTTCATTTCACTTCTTTTTTTAAATTTTATTGCATTTTTATGTGTTTCATACATAATTTTTCAGTTTTAATTGCCTTTATACCTGCTTCTAATTAGGCACCCTCCCACACCACATCCCTCCCTGGAGTTCACACCTTCTGTCACTTGTGTTAAGGTCAATTGTGCCAAACTACTCTTCCTACCCACTTCTCAGTGCTCACTCATCTCCTGAGCTCTAGTAAGCCTATCCAGAGTCCCTTTCTTAAAGAAGGCCAAGACTTCCTCACTGGACCACCATTAGCTGCCAATATTTTTTTCAGCCGAGGTTGGGTTTTCCAGTTCGAATCCTTGAGGTTGTTTATCATTTTAAAGCTTTTGACAGAGGACTGTAAGATGGCTATCTTAAACAAGATGGAGTCACTCTGGTCACCACAATAGTATCATCTAAAAATTCCTCTGAAGAAGACATGGGAAGGTTGCAGCATCTGTGCCACAGATGAACTGAGGAGAAATTTTTGGGTTTAAAGTTGAGGTTTTGAAAATAGCCCTGGAATTAAAGTTAGAAGATCTAGGTTTCAGCACAGGCTCTGTGTTTCTTTGGCTCTCCTACTTTTAAATATTCTCTCCATGTTTCGGTTCTCCATCTTAATCATAAACATGATGAAATAATTGGTCTATCAAGGATACTCTCAAATTTGATATCTGAAGAATCTTTAAAATTTCAAATGCAAGCCCAGCTTTGTCCATGGTTTCGGTTTCAGACATTCTTGTCTTGCAGACAGAAATTACTAAATTTTGGAAAAGAGCAAAGAAATTAATAAATCAAAGATTGAAATGCTTTACTACAACTAAAAATACTTGGTAGAAATTTAGCGATATGTACTTAGCATCCTCTAACATGTAAAACATAAATTTAGAAAGGAAGATATTGGACAGTCTTAGCAAAAGTGGAGCCAATGGGAACAAGGGGAGGCTGGTAAAATTATTGGGCTCAAATTTGTACAGGGGGTACATATACTATATAATGATTTTTAGCTTCTGTTGGCCACAGCCTTATTTAGGTTTCTGCCTCTAGAACAGAATGGTGGAAACCATGGGAAATCAGTGGCAACTTCAGTTCCCAGTCTAGCAATGCAAATCAAAGTGAAGCACCAGGAGAAAATCAGCTTATGTGCCAATCTTCTGCATATGGCACAGATACTATTGAACTAACGAACCAATCCTTAATTGGGTGAATCCCTTAATGTTCTCTAAAATTAACCTACCATTTATTTTCAGACTTTGTAACTTTGGTATATGGGTGGAGGGTATGTATGCAAATTTTAGAGTAACATAAAATTAAAGGGAAAAATGTGAATTCCTAAACACGTTTTGGAATTAACAACAAAAAATGACATCATGAACTTTTCAGGTAAATGGATGGAACTAGAAGCCATTATGCTAAAGTGACATAACACAGTCCCAGAAAAACGAATGATGAATGGTACCCCTCATTTGTGGATGCTAGTACCAAATCCCTAGTTGTAAAGCAATCTGAGCAAAGTAAATGTTATATTTCTTTTTTATCTGAAAGCAACTGTATATATTTTAACAGTAGTTAAAATATGAATGCCACTAGCTGGGTGTGGTAACCCACACCTGTAATCCCAGCACTTGGGAGCCAGAGACATGTGGATCTCTGTGAGTTCAAGGCCAGCCTGGTCTACATAGTAAGTTCCAAGATAGCTGGGGCTACATGGAGACCCTGTCTAAAAAACATGAATCTCTTAACGTTCTCTAGAATTAACTTATCACTTATTTTCAGAATTTGTAATTTTGATAATATGGGCAGAGGGTACGTATGCATATTTTAGAGTAATATAAAATTAGAGAGAAAAATGCAAATTCCTAAACATGTTTTGAAA
Organism: Rhizomys pruinosus; assembly: GCA_009823505.1. NCBI lineage: Eukaryota > Metazoa > Chordata > Mammalia > Rodentia > Spalacidae > Rhizomys > Rhizomys pruinosus. The sequence continues at coordinate 17,890 of VZQC01014044.1, read as the reverse complement.
TTAACTTATAGTTTGTTTTCAGACATCATAATTTTGAGATTTGTGTGAATGTGTATATACATATTTTGGAGCAATACAAATTGGAGGGAACAACAACAAAAAGACAAAGAACTGGAACAGTAGACTTCTCCCCCAAACAGTAAACCTCTCCATAGAAAAACTTTAAAAAGACTGAGGAAAAGATGCAAGATATGTTTGGCAGAATGCATGAGCTAGGGAGGTGTGGGGAGGTAGGGAAGGGAGGATGAGTCTAAATTGGATCGACAAATGTCATATAAAATGCACAAAACTTCAATAAAATATTTAAAAAGTTATGAATAGAGATTATATTATTTTTCATGGAGGAAACAGAGCAAAGCCTGCTCTTGTTTACTGTGTTCAAATGTGGAAAGCTCCAAGGAAATTGAAGCAAGCCCTTTGTATTCTCTATTTTATTTTTTCACATACTTTTTCACCTAATCACTTTGTACTCATTTGCTTTGTGACTTCCAGTCAGACGTTCCATATTTCTGAACATGAGGTTCTATATCCGTGAAATATTGGCACGAAAAAAATAGTCTATATCCTATGCAGATATGAATGGAAGCTGAAAACTTATGTCATACATGGGAAGATGTGGCTTCTCTGTTTAATGCTGAGAAGGCTAGGAATCTCAAAAAGAAATGTACTTACCACAGAAAAATCATATTATCTCCTCCCCTGCTGTGAGAATCTCCAAGCCTAGGTCTAGCTATCCTAGAGAAAAATCCCACTTGACTCGAGTTGTTTAGACTTTTACTAAGACACATTGATGGAATTCACAGTAAGTGTATTATTTGTGTTCACAAAGACAGAGTCACATCCATTGAGTAGAAGCTGTATAAATAGGTAGTTTTCAACCCAAAGAAAGAATGATCTTATGACAGTTATCTGGATATATAATGAACTGAAAATATAGTGAGACACTTACAAGTAATAAATATCAAACACCCAGAAGCTTGAAGGCCATTGCACATATATGCTCAAAAAAGAGACACCCCCACAAAGTCTTTGTTGAAACTAAGGTTCAATTCTCTTATAGCCCTGAATTGAATATATCTAAATATATTTCTATGTTTATATGTATATCTATATCTTGATCTATATAGATACAGATACAGAACTGAGAAACCCAAATGACAGGACTACATTATGACACCTGTCCATTTTGCTATTTATGTTTTCTTCTAAAAGAAGTAGTTTGTTTCTAACCAATGTATCTTTTTACAAAGGTAAAAGAAACCCCTTTTTTTTCATTTCTGGAAATAATTCCTGAAATGCTTTCTAAAAGCTTAAAAATCTTCTGTGAGTAATCTTTGACTAAAGGAAAATATTCCAAGTATTGTGCAAGTGGCAGCTTCAAAAGATTTCTAGAAAGACCTTCTATAAATTGAGGTCACCTACTGTGCACTATGGGGGAGAGTAAGTGGATCTGAGCTAACTTGCACAGTTCTCAAGTCACTTGCATAAGATCTGATCATACCAGTTATCATTTAAATTTCTAGATATTCCAGGAATAAAATGGACCTTCTACATTTTTGTACAGCTGGCTGTTGAGGACTCTGAAAAACACTTGGCAGTGGATATCAATTGTGGGTGGCATTTGCAATGCAAAATATTCCTGTAAAATAGAAGCAGCCTCTTTTCCATGTTTTTTTTCTCCTAGTCCATGGTCTCTGGCCTTAGCTAAACAGGCAGCATGCAGGAGCCTTTTGCAAATACAATGAAACTAATCTTAAGTGAAAATATCAAGAGTTTTGCCAACTACTTCCTTCAAGGCAATGCGTGTTCACTATAGGATGTGGAAGGTCACCATGACAACACACTGAAATACTTAACCCAGGAATGAAAGCACACATAAGGCTACTGCGTGGTACCCACAATGGGTTGCCTGGTACCCACGATGGATCGTCTGGTACCCACAATGGATCCTGGGAAGAAAGACAATGGCAATTTTTAAGGAATTTATAAGGGGAGATTTTCAGATTGAAACGAGGCTGCCCTGGGCAAAAAGCAACAAGCAGAACTCAATGCCCACATCTTAAGTCTGGTTCCTATGTTATATAAAACCTGCCAGTACTACCCAATACATATAAAAAATAGACATTACATAGCATGAATTGGGCTTTTTTTCAAAGAACACAGAGTACCCTTTTGATTAAGTCCTTTGTCTGTATAAAGATCCTAACAAAAGATGTGGCAGTGTCGATTGGGGGGGGGGGGCTTCAAGTCAGTGAGGCAAAGAAAATGAAAAACTGCAATTTTTCAAATCTGCATCCCCTAAAGTGGTTACTAACAGAGACAGTAAGTGGTCATAAGTCACCTGGAGGAAGTTCCTTCTCAGCCAGTTCTTTTAGCAACACAGTAATTTTGAAGGACAATTGCTAATTATTCAAAATCTGTACTTTCTGTAAAAAATTTTCTGCACCATAATAACAATACCAATTACCCTTAATGTGTACCATCAAAATCTGGCAATGCTTTTTAATTTTTAATTCATTTTATTAAAGTTTTGCTATTTTCATACAATATAATTTGATGGCATTTAGGTTCCCTCCCCTATCTGTACCACATATTACATATGCATATATACATACACACACACACACACACACACACATATATATATATATATATATATATATATATGTATAATACCTGTATAATATAATAATAATTATTATTATTACCTGTATAATATATAATTATATTATTACCTGTATAATATAATAATGATAATTATATATAATGATAATTACATAATAATATAATACATGTATAATATAATAGAGTCTGAGTGTTTTCCTCAAATGATTTTCAGTGTGGTCCATGGACTGGAGACTGGTTAAATTTTTTTTTTGGTCTTTTCAAGACAGGATCTCCCTGTAGCCCCAGCTGTCCTGGCACTCACTCTATAGACCAGGCTGGCCTTGAACTCACAAAGATCCGCCTGCCTCTGCCTCCCGAGTGCTAGGATTAAAGGAGTGTGCCACCACGCCTGGTGAGACTGGTTAATTTAAACAAGAGTCTGATCCCTGTAAGCAATGTCTCTCTAGCAATGACATTTTAAATAACAATATAGAAATATTTGAAAATTAAGCCTGATTTGAAGAATATTCCTAAGATATCTCTATATATCTTTGCATACCAAATTTCTACTCTTTTCTTAAGTTGAAATTTCCTGGTTTGCATTTGCAACTTGCTTTCTATTGAACTTTTTCCCTTTACCTGTCATGTCTCTTATTTCTTTGAAATGGAACCTATAATCCTGTTGAAACACTTATAGACCTCAAGACTTGCTTTCTTCTGTATCTTTGGATGAACTGTTCCTTCTTCACTACAAGTGCTCCCATCTAGTCTCTGCATGATCACCTCTTACTCATATTTTAAGAACTGTTTCAGTTTGTTGTTTCACTAGGAAACTGTTTGAGCCACAACATGGTTTATTTGCTTTTTTCCTATTCCCATAGTATTGAATTGGCTTGGAGTTTGGTTTAACTGTTTGTAGTACCTGTATAAGGAAGCTAGCTCATGTAGGAATTGGTTAATTGCATTATTCTTAGTTGTGCAAAAGTCTAACAAGTGAACTAACTCATCATTAAGTCAATGTTGTTCTCTATGTTTTTACAGTATATCTTCTTCCATCAAACAGTGTTTGCTTGGAAAGTGATACAGTAGAAAGTATATAGCACCCTGGGCCAAGTAGATGTTGACAAAATTTATAACTATTTCACAGTATTACAAGACTTATTTCTTCATAATTAAGATGTAGTTAACTTCTAAAATAAACTATTTATGAGTAACCCAACAAAGGAGAAAACGATTTATATACTGAAAATTAGAAAACATTGATGAAATAAGTTCAAAAACTCAATAGTAAATAGAAGACACCTATGATTTTAGATTGGAAAATTTAAAATGATTATGTCAGTCTTACCCAAATGGTTGCTTAGACTCAGTACAATCTCTATAAAAATACCAGTGTTTTTTTTTTTTTTTTTTTTTTTTCGGAAAGATAAGTGTAGCTAAAATTCCTTCTGGGAGGTACAAACTATGTCTGAACCCCCTCCTCTTTTGATCTGTACTAGAAAGCAAGGTATAATTTCTACCAAACTGCAGTCTGGGAAAACAGTGAGTTTATTAGGCTTAGAGATCAGTGAGTGAGGGTTTCCTTATAAGAGTGTCGTTGCTCCTCACTAAGGCCGCACTGAGAGGCCTCCATCCAGGCATGGATGGGAACTTTCCCACTTTCCCACAGCAGTACAAAATGGTGAGAGAGTGAGCCTCCCTAGGGCTTCCTCTGCTTATACACTTATTCCTACCCCAGGAGAAACTATGGTCAACCAGTTGGTTTGGAGGTGTGGCTGACTTTGCCTTTCCTTACTTTCTTATGGAGTCTTAACAGTCAAGTTATAATGCCCTAGGCAAGCAGGTACAACCAAACTTCAGAAGAAGACATCTGTCCAGAACTTGATGGCCAGAGCACACTCCTATGCAATAAGAACACACCCCAAAATTTCCAAGGGATATCAAAAAAACAAGTAACATCCATTTGAAAGTGTTCACCTCTCATCACATGTATAGGGCAACACCAGTAAATGAAATGGTTGTGTATATAGGATATATATATATATATATATATATATATATTCATATATATGCATATATATATGAATATGTGCACATGTATAATTATAGATGTCAGGTCATTGAGAGGGAGTAGGGCTTGGTGGAAATATTGTCAATGTGGTACTCGTGTGAAATTCTCAAATTTGAAAAAAATTTAAAAAGCATATAATTTTTACAAAGAAAGAAAAACAAAGTTGGAACTTTCATACTTCTGATTTCAAAACTTGGTACCAAACTATATTAATGAAAACAGTGTTGCACAAATCAAATACATACAACAATATGATAGAATGGAAAACCCAAAAACAAACCTTCACATATGCAGTCATATTATTTTCAGCAAAAGTACAAACAAAATTGAGCAGGTCTGGAACATTATTACCAGTCCAGCTTGCTGTAGCTTCACTGTAGCTGTTCCACATGGTTGCTCCTGCTGCAGATGCCCTGCCCTGTCCCTGTTCCAGTACGCTGCAGCTGCTCCAATGTTCACTTTTGCCAGGTGATGGACCCTGGCCCACCGTTCCTCTGTTCCTCCCCCCATAGCTACTCCACAGTTTTGCCCCATAAGGCTCTGGCCTTAGCTGAAACACACTCATACATCAGACCCTACAGCTGCTCCATTTGATCACTGGTCCCAGACCACAGCCACTTCATCTCTGGTTTCATACTCTGCAACAACAGACCCATTAAGTGGTCCTGTTCTTTCCCCTACCTCAAACTCCAACCTGTCCTGCCTATGGTCTTGTACTCCACAGATGCTTCACATAGTATCTCCAGCCTTAGCCCTGGTAAATGACCTTAATTTTAGGCTGATATGCCACACCTCTGGTCCTGCATGCTCTAGACACTCTACACACTGTTCAACATCCAATCGCTCAGTTCTTGGAACAGAATTCTGACTCAGTAAAAGAACCTGTCCCCGGCCCTGGATCCCTTAAACCTATGACAACTTAAGATTACCGTAAACTCCAAAGTTCACCACACCACACTGGAATTCTGGTCTAGTGGCCCAAACACTCCTACTCATACTCAAAGAAAATGAATATCTTAAATCCAGATGTCCATGTCTCATCATCAAAACACAAGCAGTATCATAAAGCAAGGGCATATACCCTCCCCAATAACCAGTCCTATAATAATGTCACATAAGGAGTACAACTTCAATTTAACTCAAGACACAGAATTCAAAAGAAGAACTTTAAACTTACTTATTGAGTTCAAGTATTCCAAAAATGACACAAACTTCTGACTGAACTTACAGGATAGAAATAAAATGACTAAAGTCCAAGAAAGCACAGCAAATGTCTGGGAAAATAATGGGAATGATTTAGGATATGAAATAATCAAACTCAATCAAAGATTTTTTAAAAAAAGCACTAAAGTAAAAGACAAACAGAAATAAAACAGGAAATGAAAAACTGATTAATCTTCACATGAAAAATTTCATGGAAAACCTTGCCAACGGAATGGGTGATGTAGAAGGTATAATATCACTTCTTGAATTCAAGATAGTAGAACTAGATTATTCAGTCAAAGAAAGAAATTTAAAAACATTAATACAGTATGCAGGAACTTTGAAATTCCATAGTTCTACATCTACAACATAGCTCTAGAAGAAAAATTTGCAAATTCAGAAAAAGATACTTCTCTGCAAACATGATCATAAAAGAAACTGCACTTGATATATTATAGTTAAAACATTAAAACATGGAATAAAGAAATATAATAATTGATAACTATCTTATAGAAACTTTTAAATCCAGAAGGGCTTGAAAAGATGCATTGTAAATTCTGAAAGATGACTGTTAACCCAGATTATTAGCAAAACTGTATATACTAAAATTGAATGAGACATGGATGGGGAGATGGCTCCAAAGTTAAGAACACTGACTGCTCTTGTAGAGAACTTGGGTTCAATTCCTAACATCCACTTGGTGTCTAAGAACTGTAACTCTACTTCCGAAGGATCCAATACCCACTTCTGATCTCCACAGGTACTTACAGGACAGCACAGGTGCACTTACATGAATGCAGGCAAAACACATATGCCTAAAATAAAGAGAAAAAACTTGATGAAGAAAGAAAAACTTTCTGCGATACAAATACACTAAATGGATATATCTCTATTAAGTTATCTCTACACAGGATCTTGGAAAGAATATATATTGGACTGAAGAAAATGATAAACACTCCCAAGAGGCCACAATGAAAAAAAATTCCAGGACAGTTAATCAAAAGAGGTCTTAGAAAAAAAAATCACAAAATCAACATACTGATATGAATCAATGCATACCTTTCAATAACACCTTTAGATATACATGTTCTCAATTCAACAATAAAGGGACATAAATTTATTGAATTTATTAGAAAATAGGATCCACTTCTTTGTGGACTAGAAGAAAGACATCTTGCCATCAAAGATAGTACCACATCAGAATAAAGATATGGAAAAATATACTTCAAGTATATGTTACTAAACACCGATATGACATAGCTTTTCTAATATCAAATAAAATAGGTATATGTCATATGTAATAAATTAGGGGGAATGTTGGGGTGAAAAGTTTAAGCAGGAATGGATATAGGGTAATGGGTCAGGGAATGAGAGGGAAGAAGTGTTAACCCAAACTAAGTATGTATGGAAAAACATATGGAAACTGTCTACATGTGAAACATTTCATTATGACTTGTTCCAGAGGTTCTCAGAATAATATAGATTCTTGTCACTCTTCTTGGTTGCCAAGTAGAAATATAGGATAATATTCCACATAACTTGGTTGTGAGGTATAAAAATTAAAAGTAAAATTATGCAGAAAAATCCCTCCCTGCTGGTTAGCTTTCATAGTTTTAGAAGATATTATGCAGGATGATATGAAAAACAGACTAACATTTTTACTCAACTGTGACTCCTATGATCTACAACCTGCCAGGTAAGTTGTTCCTACTGGAGAAATAGTGGCACAAGTAGTATGGGGGTAAGCACCCACTCTCTGATTATTTTTGAAGCCTGCTTTGTTATAAAAGGAATTCATATCTGGTATCTTGGATCTTGTTAAACACCCATGGTTTAAACACACTCATAAGCAGAGTTCTTACGCTCTTAATACATTTTTTAGCTAAATTGTGATAATGTCAAACTTCCTTCTAAATATTTATGTTTATAAACATATACAAATTCTAAGTCTAAACCAAAGAAAATTCACTATATAATGAAAAGCAGTAACTGCAAAGCCTCATAATGCAATTTATTCTCAACAGGAGAATAAGTAATAGCTTAGTGCTCAGCCCCAAATAGAACATTTAAACCACACTTTCTTGTAAGGTTCAGAGACTATTCTGAAGAGGGCTGGAAGGAAGAGATGAAAGAGGGCTGTGGAATGCTGACTCCTGAGCATTTCACATCCAATGCAGTCATATCCTCACAGTAGCTGTGGCTGCATCCAATGGGCCTACACAAGGCTGGGCTTGTATTATGAATTGAAGAGGAGCTTACAGCCTTATCCCAGAAGTTTTGGGCACTGATGGATTCTGGATCTGGAGGTGTTACTGTTTTCACTTGTATACCCATTGACGAGCCCAGTAAACTCCAATAGACAATTCTAAATCTATGGTCACACAGACATTCCTTGGTGAAACTCAGTGGATCTCATAAAAACAAAACAAAACAAACAAAAAAAAAACCCCAAAAACTTGCCTAGTGCGGTGGCACACGCCTTTAATCCTAGCACTTGGGAGGCAGAGGCAGGCAGATCTTTGTGAGTTCAAGGCCAGCTTGGTCTACAGAGTGAGTTCCAGGACATCTGGGACTACAGGGAAACCATGTCTCGAAAAGACCAAAAACAAAAACAAAAACAAAAACAAAAAAACCTGGGCTGAAGAGATGACTCAGCATTTAAGAACAATGGCTATTCTTGCAAAGGACTCAGGTCCAGTTCCCAGCACACACATGATGGCTAACAACCAACCATAACTCCAATTCCAGGCAATCTGTCATCCTCTTCTGGCCTATGTGGGTATTGCATGCATAGGTGCATTTACATATATGCAGGCAAAAGTATTCATACATATAAAAGTAAATATATCATTTTTTTTAAAAACCAAGAGCAGGGCTGGAGAGATGGCCTAGCGGTTAAGAGCACCGACCGCTCTTGCAGAGGACCCGGGTTCGATCCCCAGCACCCACATGGCGGCTGAGAACCGTCTGAAACTCCAACTCCAGGAGAACTCCAGCTCCAGGGGAATCTGACACCCTCTTCTGACCTCCGCAGCATTGCACGACACGGGTGCACAGACTTGCATGCAGACAATACATTCGTACACATACAGAAATAAATAAAATTAATTAAAAAAAAAAAAAAACAAGAGCAAAGCTCCAAAGTCGCTCATAAATGTGGGAATGGAACTTGAGGGAAGTAAGTTTAATAGGCATAGGGAGGAGATTAGAGAGAAGGGAGTTATAAGAGTTGCAAGGCATGATAAACATATATGAGATTTTTAAGAGTTAATTTTTTAAAAGTTCCTAAACATATTTTGGAATTAACATACAGTTTATTCCCAAAAGTCATAATTTTGATACATATGTGATGAATATATAGGCATTTGTTGCAACAATACAAAGGGGAGGGAAATAAACAACATAAATACTGGGTAAAAGAACTGAAATAAATAGTTAAACTCTGCCCAAAACAACAAGCCTCTGCAGGGAAAAACTGTGGAAAGACTGAGAGAAAGATGCAAGACATGCATGGCAGAAGACATGAACAAGGGTGGAGTGGGAGCAGGGAGAGGGAATGTGTCTAAATTGGACTGAAAGATAATGAATGAAATATGCAATTCATTAATAGAAGTATTAAAAAAGTTCAGAGTAGAAATGTTAACTTATTAAGTGCTTTGACATTCACTACTAGTAGTCAAAAATACTGGAAAAAATCTTTTGAATAGAGTGAGAATATGCTGACTGGAGACTCATTGTCTATGTCTGCTATACCAAGTATTTCAACAAGTCAATTCAAGCTTATCAAAACAAAACTGTGACTAGTCAGTTCTAAATGTATCTAGTCACTCTGTGTAGACTAAGGCTGATTTGAAAGAGCCAGTCTTCCAACCCATTTTTCTATTTCATGGGAAGTCAGTGGATAAAGAGAAATAAAGCAAAGCCATAAATCCTAGTATTGAGAAAACACTGAGCTATGTTTTACCAGACCTCATTTATATAAATTGGACTTACAGAGACATCCCGAGAGTATGGCAAATCAGAGCAATTCATTCTTATGGACTCAGATCTTTATAGCTCTAAAGGACTTTAGAGACCATGTAATCCAGCTTCTTTATTTTACAGATATGTAACCTGAGGCCCAGGGAATCTCATATAGCAACTTAGCAGCAGAAGTCAGTCTAAAATCCAAACCTTCAAAAAGCTCTTCCAAAATTTTAATATAAGTATGTAGCCCTATAGATTTTTAGGGAAGTGTCTCTTCTGTTCTGTAGGAGACTGGGCCATTGTGTTTCAAGGAATCTGAGGATATGTATAAACATTTTTCCTCTTCCTTCAAAAATCATGTACACAATGTAAACACAATTTTGCAAACGTCAGTTTCTCAGTGAGCTCGATAGCTTTAGTGTCAACTTGACACACCTGGGTTGAGGGAACCTCAATTGGGAAATTGGCTCCATTGGATTGGCCTGTGGCCAGGTCTGTGGAGTACTGTCGTGATGGTCAGGCAATGTGGGAGGGCCCAGCCCACAATGAGTAGTGCCACCCTGGGCAAGTTGTTGTGTACTGTATATAGGAAGGCAGGCTGGGCATGTGCCAGAGGAGCAAGCCAGTGAACAGCATTCCTCCATGGATTGTGCTTCAGCTTCTGCCTCCAGGTTCCTGCCCTGAGTTCTTGCCTTGGACCCTTGAGTGATGAACTTTGACCCAAGAGATGTAAGCTGAATAAACCCTTTCCTCCCCAAGTTGGTGTTGGTCAGAGTGTTTTGTCACAGCAATGGAAGACAAACTAGGACAGAAATTGGTACCAGAAGAGTGGGGTATTGCTGTGACACACCTGACCCTGGTGTTTTGGGGAAGTATTGCGGAGGCGTTTGGAACTTTGGGCTGGGAAGATCATTGAATGCCTAAAGATCATTGCTGTGGAGCTTGGAGCAGTTTTGCTCAAGGAGCTGTAGAAGATGGAGGCCTGGCTTGTGAAGTTTTTAGTTTCAAAGGGGAACTGAGATCATCAGGGCTGAGTAATCTGTGGATTCTGGTCAGCTGGGGCTGAAAAATCAGCTGTAAGTAACAAGAGACCAGAACCTGAAGTGAGATCTTTGTTATACTGGGACAATTGATGCTGGTTAGCTGGAGCTGAAAAATCAGCTGTAAGTAACAAGAGACCAGCATCACTGTGGAGAAATCTTTTGGGAAGAATTTCTTCAGGGTCAGCACACAGACGCTGTGGTCCAGAAGGGGCCTGAGCCTCCATGTCAAGCCAGAAGCAAGACTTGGTAATGTGTAAGAGTCTCCTATATCATTCTGGTGTTGAAATTTGAGGAGGTAACAGAGAGCAGCTGAGGCTTGGCACTGTGAGAGGTCAGGAAAGACCATTGGTGGAAGTGTACCTCGGTTGCAGTGGAGACTCCAGGATTGCAGGGGTCATGGAGAGAAGCTGAGGCTTTGCATGGGGAGAGGTCAGAAGAGACCATTGGTGAAGGTGCTGCCTCAGTTTCAGTGGTGACCCCAGCTTTCTGGAGATGCCAGGAACATGGGATGACCACCAAGAGCAGCAGCAGGTGTGGAATGGAGTTGGCCCGGGTCTTCGAGATGAGCTGTGTGTGCCATGGACAGCAGAGTCAGAGAGGGGGAGCTGCTGAAACCCTTTGGAACCCAGAAGATCGTGAGTGAGTCCCAGGTGTCCAGCCTTGAGCTACTTGCTGGACTTAGGTTTTGTTTGAGAGTGCCTGATTCTTCCCTTTGAAATAAGACAGTACTTGTTTTGGATTTTACAGCAGCCCAGAGTTAAGAGACTTTTTATTAAAAGACTTTGAACTTTTAAGTGTTTGGAAATTTTAAGGCCTGTGGGGCTTTTAAGGTTGTACTGTCTTAGGTTGTGATTGATGTTAACATCATACTTTGGGGATAAGTACTGGAAAGGTGGTGGTTTAATAGTGATGTGTTTTGTGTGTCAAGTTGACAAGGGGTCAATTGTGCTGGATACTTTAGTGTCAACTTGACACACCTGGGTTGAGGGATCCTCAATTGGGGAATTGGCTCCATTGGATTGGCCTGTGGCCAGGTCTGTGGAGTATTGTCTTGATTGTCAGGCAATGTGGGAGGGCCCAGCCCACAATGAGCAGTGCCACCCTGGGCAGGTTGTTGTGTACTGTATAAGAAGGCAGGCTGGGCATGAACCAGAGGATCAAGCCAGTGAACAGCATTCCTCCATGGCTTGTGCTTCAGCTTCTGCTTCCAGGTTCCTGCCCTGAGTTCTTGCCTTGGGCTCCCTGAGTGATGAACTGTGACCCAGGAGATGTAAGCTGAATAAACCCTTTCCTCCCAAGTTGGTGTTGGTCAGAGTGTTTTGTCACAGCAATGGAAGACAAACTAGGACACTCAGAGATCTCAGCTTCATTTGTGCCTATAGGAACATTCCAATTCTAACTTTTCCTGCACCCTATTTAGCATATTTTCCATTGTAAATTTGATGTGGACATGAATAATTGAAAAGTGTTAAGTAACTGAAGAAATGGAAAAGGGAATATCAAAAGTGCCAAGAATGGAAACTCTTCATACATACATTTCTGATAGCAAACATTTAAATATACATGACTTGCTTGAAAGAGGTTTTGAAGATTTAACAATTTATGTTCTATCTAGCTTACATGAAATCCCCGAACTATAAAAATTGCTGCTAGCCACTATGCCACTGGTAGATTCTTCATTCCTGTGACCAGATTCATGTTGTACTTTATGAACAAGAATATTTTTAGAAATTCTCAGGAGTGCTGGTTAAAAAAACAACACTTTCTTGCTGGGATATCAAAGCTACCATGTTGCCTCATCCTTGGAACCTACATGAAAGTGTTGTTCATTTACTTGTTTTATGCTTTCCCATGCAAATATCTATGAATCCCTGCATCCAAAGAATGACAATACTGCTAAGATTTTCTAGGTCAGTGACATCCCGAAAGAATTGGATATTTCAGAGTCAGAGTACATATCCTGACAAATTCATGTCCCCCTTGTTCTGTTTCTTCATGCTTTGTCTTTTAATCATAAAAAAAATCCAGGTGCCAGGTGAGAAGCTGCAACCACTTAAGCTTTGAGAAAAATGAGCTCATCCTTAAGTGCAGTGAATCAATAGACATCCATGAGAGTTTGCCATGAACTCTTCTCCCATGCCCAATGTTCATTATCAGAAGAAATTGAATAGAAACATACAGAATCCAATATGAATATGTTTGTGCTTTAGCTTGGAGTTTTGCTTCATCCGTTTTTTAAAGATTCTAATCGCTCTAACACATTGCCTTCTTTTTAAAAACAATAATCCCAAATCTGACCACAAGGCTCTATAATGCTATATGTGCACATGCACAGTGTCAGAGTTGATAACTTGTTGAGAGATAGAATACAGCCTTATACAAACTAGAACATAGAACATTGTCATTCATTCCATCTCATATGCTATTTATCTTTTCAGACATACATAACTGTTCAGTAAAAAATCTGCACGATTTTATGCAGCAGCTTTGTAGATCCAATGATAGAGTGGCACTAGTACTGACCTTCTAGAACAGAATATCACTTTTGAAACCACAGAAATAATGGAAGAATTATTTTTGAAAGTCCTTGATATCCCCATAATAATTACATAAATTAGAAAAGGAGAATGGAAAATTAGTCTTTTGAGAAGTGAGAAGTTTGGCAGACCATAAGTCATGGAGTAAGGCAGGGGAAAATAAAAGACAGCAAGAGGTCTGCAATGGTTAAGTACCTGCTGTGAGCCACACAATCTTTCAGGGATTTCTCAAGTATCACATCATAGACATCTCATCACAGTTCATGCTAATAGCTCAGTTCTTACTCTATGTTACAAGACATAGAAAGCTTACTATATTGACCATTTATATGGTTAAAATGTAATAGAATTAACCATATTACCCATTTTTAAGTATTTCGATGGAATAAATGCATTCTCATTGTTGTGCAAACATCACTGTCATCTAGATCCTGAACTGTTTTCATCTCAGAAAACTTAAAAAAAATTTACCTACTAAGCGACAATTCCTCATTCTCTATACTTTCATCCCTTTGCCACCATACACACTTCATATAAATATGACCATACTGTATTTGCCTTTATACAGTCTTCTATTTATTATTTTATATGCAGCAGTATTTTGCCTGCATTTATGTAATGCATCTGTGTGTACAGTATTTCCAGATTCCTGGAACTGGGCTTTATGGATGGTTGTTAGTCATCGTGTGTGTGTGTGTGTGTGTGTGTGTGTGTGTGTGTATCAATCCCAGGTCCTCTGAAAAAGCAGACAGTACTTTTTAAATGCTGAGCCATCTCTCCAGCCACTTTGATATGCCATTTTGTGATTGATTTTTGTTTAGGATAATGCCTTTCAGATCCATCTTTATTGTAGTATTGTGCTCAAATTTATAGTTTTAATTCTTTGGCAAGAATTAAATGAATTTCTGGATCACAGTTAGTGAATTTTTTAAATTTTGAAGAACTGTGATACAATTTTAACCACAGAAGCTTCTCTGTTTTTACATTTCTTTTTTTAAAATTTTTATCTATTTTCATGTGTATGAATGTATTTGTCTGCATGTAGGTTTGTGCACCCTTGTTTTGCAATGCCACGGAGGTCAGAAGAGGGTGTCTGATTCCCCTGGAACTAGAGTTAAAGACGGTTCTCAGCCACCATGAGGTAATCTCTTATAAAACCGGTAAAACCACCTTCTTGAATTGACTAATAGACATAGGATCTGTGAAAAGGATTATTCTCTCTTCAGAACCAAATATAATACTAAAATCTCCTTAAGCTATGCACTTAAGGAAAATATATTAATACAGGAGCTCTGACATCAGCAATGGATTATTCTACCAAGGAGATGTTGGCCAGGGGATCCAAAGCCCCCACAAAAGGTAAAGGCTCCTTGCCTCTAAACTGGGATACCTGCAAGAAGAGAGGCAATAAAGCCCTGCTGTCGAAGACCTGATATTAACATGGGAAAGATGCACAAAGCATCAATAAAAAATGTTATTAAATAAAAAAAAATTTAAACTTGTTTAAGATAACTGTTGCTATATGAGGGCAGGTGGACTGACTCAATATTTCTCTGTTCCAGTAGCAGGATTGTGTCTAAAGATAACCTTTGGTATATGGGGTCAGGTGGGCTGACCTAACCATGAGCTGTAACCCTGCTATCATCCAATAAGGCTAGAAGTTACCCAAACCCCACTAAAATTCCCCTAGACCCTGTATAAAAGCCAAGTTATCAGGATCAGAGCCTTTTCCCTCCCACCCCAGGATGCTGGTTTACTTTTTCCTTAAATAAAGTCTTGGTTTTCCATAAAAAAATCAATAAAATTATTATAAAAAGAATAAATATAATGACATCAACTAAAAAAAAAAAAGAATAACCCATTGCTGATGTCAGAGCTCCTCCATTAATATATTGTGCTTAAGTGCATAGCTTAAGGAGACTTTAGTATTATCTTCAGTTCTGAATAAAGAATAATCCTTTTCACAGTTCCTATGTCTATTAGTCAATTCAAGAAGGTGGTTTTACCGGTTTTATAAGAGATTACCTCATAATAGTTGTCTCCAATTTACAGTTGGAGAACGACATCATCATCATATTTCTCCTTGTTCTATGGGGGGCGGAGGTAAGAAAGTCTCTCATGTTAAAACCTTTGCGGCTCCTAGAAGGTAAGTTTCGTTAGGACTCATTATACATAGTTGTTACAAGTAGGATCCACATAGGGGTTTGATGTTTGTAGGAATCTGAGGCTTTTCTTCCTTTCAATGTTAGGATGGGCCAACCTTTCTGTTGGCACTTTCTGGTACATCCTACTTGAAGCAAAGCTGTATCTTTTCTTTTCTTTCTCAGCCGTTAAGTTGGTGACATTTTGACCTGTTGGAACATACAAATCTTTTCCCATAGTTAGTTTTAAGATTTGAATTGCAAGGTTTTTGACAGAAAGGTTTCATTTCTATCTGTATTCCCCCCATTTTTTTTCCTTTTTTGGGGGGGAGGGGTTTGTATTTTGACCCATGAGTCTCCAGAAGGCAGTTGTATTATATATACCTATAGGGTGGAATCAAGGCACAGCTTTCATCAAATTCACCCATGCTGTTTTGGGTGACTGTATGTGATTAACTTGGGGAGCAAACTTAATTTTTTTGTTAAGTCATCGTATAGGTGAAAGAGAATGCTACGAGGTGATACAGTACAACAGAAAAATTATAGAGAATATTTGTATGTGCCAATCTCAAAGTTATTGTTATACAGATTTTATTTGGAACAAACATGGACAACAGCAATTTGTATCTCCGTTTAACTCAGATGCATTGCCGTTTTTAACAGAGCCTGTAAACCAATGTTGTTTAATATACACATATTTACTTTTACTGAGTCCTAAGCCACCATTTAACCTGTATACAGTGCCTGGACAAAACTGAATACTTGTTGAACTCACGTCAATTTAATATGCATTAATTGAATATACACCCGTGTCCCTCTCCCGCCCCTCCTGCCCTTCCCAATTCAACATTTCAGTCAGTTTTCTGATGCAGTCTTTCTGTTTTTCTTCTTTTACTATGCATCCCTCTCCATGAGAAATATTTATCTCTGGGCTATTGGCACTAGCATCCACATATGAGGGACAACATTTGTCACTTGTTTTTCTGGGACTGTTACTTCACTTAACATAATGTTTTCTAGCTCCATNAAAAAAAAAAAAAAAAAAAAAAAAAAAAAAGAACTATAACTTTACATTTTAAATTACATAGTAATTTGATGTATGTTTTAATGTACTTTTTTTGAAGGTTCTATAAGAAATTAATATAAATTTTACAATACATTTACAATGTAAGGTATACATTATTATAATATTTCAATAACTCAGGGATTATACTGAAATTATTCTATAAAGCTATCAATACGTTTTTTGTTCCCTTCCCTTTGTATTACTCCAAATTATGCCTATATAAACAACACATATGTATCAAAATTATGACCTCTGGGAATGAACTGTATGTTAAATTCCTAAATATATTTTGGGGTTCACATTTTTTTCCCTTTAATTTTACATTACTCTAGAATATGAATACATATCTTCCAACCACATATGGTAATTACAATGTGTGAATATAAGTGGTAGGTTAATTCTAGAGCCCATTAAGAGATTCACATGATTTTTTTAAGAGATTCACATTATAATAGCACAGTTGCTTTCAGATACATAGAAATATAATAAAGTTGTTCAGTTTGCCTTCCAACTGGGGATTTGGTGTTAGCATCTATAAATGAGGGAAACCATTCACCTTTTCTATGTTTTCTGGGACTGTGTTACTTCACTTAGCATAATGGCTTCAATTTCCATCCATTTACCTGCAAAGTTCATGATGTCATCTTTCTTTACTGCTGCATAGAACTCCATTGTGTGGATGTACCACATTTTTGTTATCCAGTCATCAGTTGAGGGGCATTTGGGTTAGTTCCAGCTCTTGGCTATTGTGAAGAGAGCTGCAATAATCATAGCTGTGCATATATCTTTGTAGTAGGATGTGTCTTGTGGGTATATACCCAGGAGTGGGTATGGCTCTGTCAGGTGGTAGGCTCATTTTGAGTCTTTTAAGGGTTCTCCACACTGCTTTCCACAGTGGTTGTATGAGTTTACATTCCCACCAACATATGGAAAAACAAAAAATCCCGAATAGCTAAAGCAACCCTGAGCATAAAGTACAATACAGGGGGGATTACTTTACCAGACTTCAAGCTACATTACAGGGCTAAAGTCATAATGACTTATTTATTTTTATGTGTATGATTGTTTTGCCTGCATGTATGTAAGTGTACCCAAGTCATGCAATGTCCGAGGTCAGAAGAGGGTGTCAGATCACCTAGAACTAGAGTAGCAGATGGTCGTTAGCTGCTATGTGAGTGCTGGGAATTGAATCCAAGTTCTCTGAGCCATCTCTCTAGGCCAGTTAGAAAAATTTTTAAAGAAAATAAATGGCTGCA
>VZQC01014038.1:1527516-1549515 GCA_009823505.1 Rhizomys pruinosus | reverse complement strand
GTATGGGGTACCCCGAACTCAGTGGTAAACTTCTTTTACCACTCCGTTATTTCCTGCCTGGACTCTGACATCTGTCCCCAAAGAACCATCTGATATCAGCCCCTCACCCCTGTATCCAGGAAGTCACTTAGGCTCAAACAGGTCTTCTAAACCCACACCCCCATCTCCATCTCAGCTGTTCTAATACATATCCTTGAAAAGAAAAAAAAAACACTGAGATGCTACATTTACTCAAAAGAGGTGGGGGTGGAGGAGAAGAGAGAATGGGGTGGGGTGGAGGAGAAGACAGAATGGGGGTGGGGTGAAGAAGACAGAATAAGGGTGGGGTGGAGGAGAAGACAGAATGGGTGTGGGGTGGAGGAGAAGACAGAATGGGGGTGGGGTGGGAGGAGAAAAAAGAATGGGTGTGGGGGGTTGAGGATAAACGAAGATGGGGGAGGGGTGGGGGAGAAGACAGAATGGGGGTGGGGTGGAGAAGACAAAATGGGTGTGGGTGGAGGAGAAGACAGAATGGGGTGGGAGTGGAGGAGAAGATAGAATGGGGGGTGGGGTGAGGAGAAGACAGAATGGGGGTGGGGTGAAGAAGACAGAGAGGGGTGGGTGGAGGAGAATAACAGATTGTGGGGTGATTTGGAGAAGACAGAATGGGTGTGGGTGGAGGAGAAGACAGAAATGGTGTGGGAGTGAGGGGCGCACGCCTAGAATGGGTAGGTGGGGTGCGAGAGACGCGCGCCGAGTGTGGTGTTTGTCGGAGCAGACAGCCTGGGAGTGTGAGGTGGAGGGAGAACGACAGAATGGGGATGGGGGTGGAGAAGACAGAATAGGGGTGGGGAGGAGAAGAATAAGGTGGTGGGGTGGTTGAGGAGGAAGACGAATGGGGGTGGAGGAGAAGGAAGAATGAGGGGTGGGTAGGGAGAAGACAGAATGGGTGGGGGTGGAGGAGAAGACAGAATGGGGGTGGGGTGGAGGAGAAGACAGAATGGGTGTGGGGTGGAGGAGAAGACAGAATGGGGGTGGGGTGGAGGAGAAGGACAGAATGTGTGGTGGGGGTGGAGGAGGAACAGAATGGGGTGGGTGGAGGAAGAAGGACAGAATGGGGGTGTGGAGAGACAGAATGGGGTGGGGGATGGAGGAGAAGACGGAATGGGGTGGGGTGAGGAGAAGACAGAATGGGGGTGGGGAGAAGAGAAAGACAGAAAATGGGGTGGGGGGTGGAGGAGAAGACAGAATGGGGGGGGTTGGAGGAGAAACAGAATGGGGGTGGGGGGAGGAGACAGAAGGGGTGGGGTGGATGAGAAGACAGAATGGGGTGGTGTGGAGGAGAAGAAAGAAGACCTGGGTGGGGTGGAGGAGAAGACAGAATGGGTGTGGGGTGGAGGAGAAGACAGAATGGGGTGGGGGTGGAGGAGAAGACAGAATGGGGGTGGGGTGGAGAAGATAGAATGGGGGTGGGCTGAAGTCAGAATGGGGTGGGGGTGGACGTGAAGACAGAATGGGGGTGGGTGGAGGAGAAGACAGAATGGGGGTGGGCTGAAGTCAGAATGGGGTGGGGGTGGACGTGAAGACAGAATGGGGGTGGGTGGAGGAGAAGACAGAATGGGCGTGGGGTGGAGAAGAAGACAGAATGGGGGGTGGGGTGGAGAGAAGACAGAATGGGGGTGGGGGGTTGAGGAGAAGAATGGGTTGGGGGTGGAGGATAAGACAGAATGGGGTGGGGTTGGAGGAAGAAGACAGCATGGGGGTGGGGGGGAGAAGACGAATAAGTGTGGGGTTGGAGGAGAAGACAGCTGGGGCTGGAGATGCAAGGACTATGAATGGGGTTGGGGATGAAGTCGAAGACAGAATGGCGTGGGGGTGGAGAGAAGACAGAAATGGGGGTTGGTGTGTAGGAGCAGACAGAATGGGGGTGGGGTGGAGGAGAAGACAGAATGGGGGGGGTTGGAGAAGACAACAGAATGGGGTGGGGTGAGTATGAAGGATACGACAGAAATGTGGTGGGGTGAGGAGAGACAGAATGGGGGTGGACAGACCTCGCTCGTGTAGTATCATACCGACCTGGGGTTGGGTGGAGGAGAAGCCCGCCAATGGGTATGTGGTTGCGGACCACCCCTCATGGTGGTTGGTATGAGCCAGACCAGCGAGGGGGTGGACTGTTGGGCGGAGAAGACAGAATTGGGTTGGTGTGAGGGAGTGGAGTGGAAAGATCAGAATGGGGGTGGGTTGAGACAATGGACTGGGGGGGGGGTGAGGAGAAGACAGAAGGGGTGGGGGGTGGAGGAGAAGACAAAATGGGGTGGGGGTAAAAAAGGACAGAGGGATGGAGGAGTGGAGTAGAAGGACAGGATGGGGTGGGGGGCGTTTGTAGGAGATGACAGAGATGAGTGGGTGGGGGTGTGGAGGAGAAGACAGAAAGGGGTGGGGTGGAGAAGTCAGAATGGGGGTGGGGGGTGGAGATAGAGTACAGAATGGGGTGGGGTGAGAAGACAGAATTGGGATAATAGGGGTGGAGAGAAAGAAAGAAGTGGGGGCGATGGTGGTGTGGAAGATAAGACAGAAAGAGGGTGGGGGGGTGCGAGAATACAAATGGGGAGTGGGGGTGGAGGAGAAACCGATGGGGGTGGGCTGAAACACTAGAATGGGCGATGCGGGTGGAAGGAGAAGACAGAAAGGGGGCTGGGGGAGGAGAAACCGAATGGGGGTGGGATGGGGTAGAAGACATAATGGGGCTTGGGGTGGAGGATGAAGACAGATTGGTGGTTGGGGTGTGTATATAGAAGACAGAAAGGCAACTGGTGGGGTGGAGGAGAAGACAGAATGGGGGTGGGGTGGAGGAGAAGACAGAATGGGGGGTGGGGTGGAGGAGAAGACAGAATGGGGGGTGGGGGTGGAGGAGAAGACAGAATGGGGATGGGGTGGAGGAGAAGACAGAATGGGTGGGGTGGGAGGAGAAGACAGAATGGGGGTGGGGTGGAGGAGAAGGACAGGCAATGGGGGTGGGTGGAGGAGAAGACAGAATGGGGGTGGGGTGGAGAAAATGGAATACAGGGGGTTGGGTGGGGAGAAGACCCAGAATGGGGTGGGGGTGGAAGGAGACACAAGACCAGATATGGGTGAGGGTAGAAACAGTACAGAATGGAGTGGGGGGTGGAGTAGAAGACAGAATGGGGTGTGGGGGTGGAGGAAGACAGAATGGGGGTGGGGTGGGGTGAGGAGAAGACAGAAAGGGGGTGGGGTGGAGAAGTCATATGGGGTGGGGGGGGGAGGAAGAGACAGAAGGGGGTTGGGGTGGAGAAAGACAGAATGGGTATGGGGTGGAGGAGAAGAAAGAATGGGGGTGGGGTGGAAGAGAAGACAGAATGGGGGGGGGTGGAGGAGACAGAATGGGGGTGGGGTGGAGGAGAAGACAGAATGGGGGTGGGCTGAAGACAGAATAGGGGTGGGGTGGAGGAGAAGAGAGAATGGGGGTGGGGAGGAGAACACAGAATGGGGGTGGGATGGAGTAGAAGACAGAATGGGTCTGGGGTGGAGGAGAAGACAGAATGGGGGTGGGGTGGAGAAAAGACAGAATGGGTGTGGGTGGAGAAGACAGAATGGGGTGGTGGAGGAGAAGACAGAATGGGGGTGGTGGAGAGAAGACAGAATGGGGGTGGGGTGGAGGAGAAGACAGAATGGGGGTGGGGTGGAGAGAAGACAGAATGGGGATGGGGGTGGAGGAGAAGACAGAATGGGGTGGGGGTGTATAGCAGAAGACAGAATGTGGGGTGGGGGGGTGGAGGAGACAGACTAATGTGGGGGTGGGGTGGAGAAGACAGAATGGGTGTGGGGTGGAGAAGACAGAATGGGGGTGGGTGGAGGAGAAGACAGAATGGGGTGGGGGTGGAGGAGAAGACAGAATGGGGGTGGGGTGGAGAAGACAGAAGGGGGGTGGGGTGGAGAAGGACGAAATGGTGTTTGGTTGATAGAAGACAGAATGGGGGTGGGTGGAGGTAGAAGACAGAAGTGGGTGGGGGTGGATGGAGGAACGACAGAGTAAAATGGGGGTGGGTGGAGGAGAAGACAGAATGTGGGTGGGGTGGAGAAGACAGAATGGGTGTGGGTGGAGGAGAAGACAGAATGGGGTGGGAGTGAAGGAGAAGATAGAATGGGGGCAGGGTGGAGGAGAAGACAGAATGGGGGTGGGGTGGAGGAGAAGACAGAATGGGGGTGGTGAGTGTAGGGAGAAGAACAGAATGGGGGTTGGTGGTGGAGGGAGAGACAGAAATGGGGGGTGGTGGAGGAGAAGACAGAATGGGGTGGGGGTGGAGGAGAAGACAGAATGGGGGTGGGGTGGAGAAGACAGAATGGGTGTGGGTGGAGGAGAAAGACAGAATGTGGGTGGGGTGGAGAAGAGAGAATGGGGGTGGTGAGGAGAACACAGAATGGGGTGGGGGTAGGGGAAAAGGAAGATGGGGTTGGGCTGAACATAATACGGGGTGGGAGTTGGAGGGAGAAGCAAATGGGGGTGGGGAGGAAAAGACAGACTGGGGGTGGGGCGTGGAGTAGAAACACAGAAATGGTCTAGCGGTGGAGTAGAAGACAGAATGGGGTGGGGTGGAGGAGAAGACAGAATGGGTGTGGGGTGGAGGAGAAGACAGAACGGGTGGGAGTGAGGAAGAAGAAGAATGGGGGTGGGGTGGGGTGGAGAAGGCAGAATGGGGGTGGGGCGAAGAAGACAGAATAGGGGTGGGTGGAATGAGAAACAGATGGGGGTGGGGTGGAGGAGAAGCCAGAATGGGTGTGGGTGGATGAGAGGACAGAATGTGGGTATGGGGGTGGAGAGAAGACAGAATGGGGTTGGGGTGTAATAGAGAAGACAGATGGGGTTGGGGGGTGATCAAGAATACAGAATGGGGTGGGGTGGAGAAGAAAGAATGGGGGTGGGGTGGAGGAGAAGACAGAATGGGGGTGGGGGGAAGGAGAAGACAAATGGGTGGTGCAGGAGTGGAGAAGACAGATGGGTGTGGGTGCGGGGGAGACGGCACAGATGGGGTGGGAGTGGAGGAGAATATACGAATGGAGGGTGGGGGTGGAGGAAAGCATAGAATGGGGGTGGAGTGGAGGAGAAGACAGAATAGGGGTGGGGTGGAGGAGAAGACAGAATGGGGGTGGGGGTGGAAGGCGAAAGAAAGATGGTTATGGGGTGGAGGAGAAGACAAGCAGTGTGGTGTGGTGTGGACACATAGAGAAGTGGGTGGGGGTGGAGGAGAAAACAGAATGGGGGTGGGAGTGAAGGAAAGATAGATTCGCGGCACGGTGGAGGAGAAGACTAGAATGGTGGTTGTGGGGAGGAGAAGACAATGGGGGGGGGTGGAGGAGAAGACAGAATGGGGGTGGGGTGGAGGAGAAGACAGAATTGGGGGGTGGGGTGGAGAGAAAGACAGAAGGGGGGTGGGGGTGTAGGAGAAGACAGAATGGGGTGGTGTGGAGAATGGACAGACTCTGGTATGCTGGTGTAGGAAGAAGACAGACTTTTGGATGGGGTTGGTGAGTGAAAACAGAACCTAATATAGGGTGTGAGGTGGAGGAGAGACAGACTGTGTGTTGGAGTCTAAAAAGAATGGGGGTGGGGGGAGACGACAGAATGGTGGGGGTGGGAATTGAGTAGAGACAGAATTGGGGGGTGGGGGTGGAGGAGAAGACAGGAATGTGGTGGGGTGTAGGAGAAGACAGAATGGGTGTGGGGTTGCAAGGGAGAAGACAAAATGGGGTGGGGGTGGAGGAGAAAACAGAATGGGGGTGGGGTGGAAGAAAGAAACAGAATCAGGGGGTGGGGAGGAGAATACAGAATGGGGTTGGGGTGGAGAGGAGAAGACAGAATGGGGGTGGGTGGAGGAGCAGAGCAAAGGGGTGGGTGGAGGAGAAGACAGAAATGGGTCTGGGTGGTAGGAGAAAGACAAGAATGGGGGTGGGGGAGGAGAACCAGAAATTGGGTTTGGGGTGGAGTAAAGACAATGAGGGGGTAGAGTGGAGACAGACAAATGAGTGGTGTTGGGTGGAGGAGTAAAGACAGAAGGGGTTGTCCTAGGTGGGAGTGGATGGAAAGGGAAGTGAATCGTGAGGGGTGGGAGTGGAGGAGAGCAGAGCTGAATGGGTGGAAGTGGGGTGAAGACAGAATAGGGGTGGCGTGGATGGAGAAGAAAATGGGGGTGGGGTGGAGGAGAAGACAGAATGGGGGTGGGGTGGAGAAGATAGAATGGGGGTGGGCTGAAGTCAGAATGGGGTGGGGGTGGAGGAGAAGACAGAATGGGGGTGGGTGGAGGAGAAGACAGAATGGGGGTGGGGTGGGAAAGAAAAGGGAATGGCGGTGGGGTGAAGGAGAAGACAGAATGGGGGTGGGGTGGAGGAGAAGACAGAATGGGTGTGGGGTAGAAAAAGTACAGAATGGAGTGGGGCTGGAGGAGAAGACAGAATGGGGTGGGTGAGGAGCAGGACAGACAATGGGGGTGGGGGTGGAGGAGAAGACAGAAAGGGGTGGGGTGGAAAGCAGAATGGGGGAGGTGGAGGAGAAGACAGAATAGGGGTGGGGTGAAGGGAAGAGCAGAAGGGGTGGGGGTGGAGGAGCAGACAGAAGGGGGTGGGGTGGAGAAGACAGGAATGGGTATGGGGGTAGAGGCGAAGAAGGAATGGGGGCTGGGGATGGGAGATGAAGCACAGAAATGGGGGTGGGGTGGAGAAGACAGAGATGGGGGGTGGGGTGGGAGGAGAAAGAGAGAGGGGGGTGTGCGGAAATGCATGATGGGGGATGGGGTGGGGGTGGAGGAGAAGACAGAATGGGGGTGGGGGTGGAGGAGAAGACAGAATGGGGGTGGGGTGGAGAAGACAGAATGGGGGTGGGGTGGAGGAGAAGACAGAATGGGTGTGGGTGGAGGAGAAGAAAAAATGGGGTGGGAGTGGACAGACAGACAATGGGGGTGGGGTGGGAGAAGACAGAAGGGGGGTGGGGGTGGAGGGGAAAATAATGGGGTGGGGTGGAGAAGACAGAAGAGGGGTGGGGTGGAGGAGAAGACAGAATGGGTGTGGGGTGGAGGAGAAGACAGATGGGGTGGGGTGGAGAAGAAAGAATGGGGGTGGGGTGGAGAAGACAGAATGGGGGTGGGGTGGAGAAGAAAGAATGGGTGTGGGGGGGAAAGACACGAAATGGGGTGGGGTGGAGAGAAGACAGAAACGGGTGGGGTGAGGAGAAGACAGAATGTGGGTGGGGTGGAGAAGACAGAATGGGTGTGGGTGGAGGAGAAGACAGAATGGGGTGGGAGTGAAGAGAGAAGATAGATGGGGGCAGGGGAGGAGAGGACAGAATGGGTGTGGGGTGGAGAAGAAGAATGGGGGTGGGGAGTGGAGGGAAGAATGTCTCTATCATGGTTTGTAGCTGGACTGTCCCCCAGAGGCTCATGTCATGGGTTCCGAATGCTTGGTTCACAGGACAGAAGTGTTCAGGGGTAGGACCATCAAGGAGTGATTGACTCATGAGGGTTGTTGCCCTATTGATGGATGAATCCGGTTTAATGGATCTGAGGGGTAGGACCTACATGATAGTAGCAGGCCACTGGAGGCGTGAGTATAGCTTTGTGTCTCCTTTCATGATTTTCCACCTCACCTCAGCGCTGAAGCCAGGGAGCCAGCTGACCTCTGGCTGGAACATCTGAGATCACGAGCCACGTACACATTTTCTGTGTCAAGTTGGCTTCTCTCAGGTATTCTGTCACGGCAATGGGAACTGACTAACATGGTCACCACATGGAAGACACGCTCCCTTTGTAGCCTCTGTTTCATAATAATGAGCAACAATAGATAGCATTTATCAGTGTGCTTATATGCAGCTGTGGCTCTAAGGGCTTTTATATAATAACTAATTTAATCCCAATACCCTTAGATGTTATAGACAGTCATGTTAACCTCATTTTATTGACAAGGAAACCGAGGCACAGTGTGACAATTATACCTAACTCAAAAGAGAATACAGTTTTGGCCAAATGTGGTGGCACACGCCTTTAATCCCAGCACTCGGGAGGCAGAGGCAGGAGGATCTCTGTGAGTTCAAGGCCAGCCTGGTCTACATAAGAGTTCCAGGCCAACTGGGACTAAGGGAGACCCTGTCTCAAAAAGACCAAAAAAATAGAATATAGTTTTTTTTTAATTTTATTCACTTTTTATGTGTATGAATGTAACTGCATGTAGGTTTGTGCACCCATGTCGTGCAATGCCACGGAGGTCAGAAAAGGGTGTTGCATTCCCCTGGAACTGGAGTTAAACACGGTTCTCAGCCACCATGTGGGTGCTGGGGATTGAACCCAGCAACTGCAAGAGCAGTTGGCACTCTTAACTGCTAGGCCATCTCTCCAGCCCTGAGAATACAGTCTTAAAAAATATTTCATTTGCTACTTCTAAAGTTTTTTTCATGGTTGAAGGAATAAATTGATTTTTACTTGCAGTACTGTCATTAATTAATTCTACATGGAATCCTGTTTGATTGGCTCTTTTAGAAAACTGGAAGAATATTGAATAGCATACCCTTATGCAATGGGTTTCTGTTTAACAAATTCTTATAAATTATATTAGAATATGTTTGAGCCATTTATAATTGCTATGCTTAGAAATACCAAAAGCAAGTTAACTGACTCAATATCTACTAAAGCCACTGCTTTTAAAAACACAATTCCATGGGGCTAGAGAGATGGCCTAGTGGTTAAGAGCACTGACTGCTCTTGCAGAGGACCTGGGTTCGATCCCCAGCACCCACATGGCGGCTGAGAACCATCTGTAACTCCAATTCCAGGAGAACTCCAGTTCCAGGGGAATCCAACATCCTCTTCTAACCTCCATGGCATGGCACAATACGGGTGCACAAACCTACATGCAGACAGTACATTCATACACATAAAAAAATAAATAAAATAAAAAAACACAATTCCATTTAGAAGTTGCTGTTCTAAGCTCCACATGGCCTTTATGCAAATGCATTAAGATATACAAATGCAACATATTCAACAGCTTTCCAGAGTTTTATTTATTTTTTTATTTAAAGTAACTATATTATGTATAAATCCACATTCACCATGTAAGTTAAGGAAGCAATACAAAATCTTCCAAGAAATGTGTCCGATAGAGTAATTCCAAAGTTTTTAAATGTTTCCAGTACAACATTTTTCCAGATGTGTTTTCAAGTAAAAAATACAGAAAGACTAATGATCAGAAAAGTTGCAAAAATAAAATCGTTAATTTTATACCACGTGGGAAAGGAAATAAACTAGAGAAAACCTAGAGGAAAAGTTTGACTTTATGGCCTAGCGGTTAAGAGTGCTGACTGCTCTTACAGAGGACCCGGGTTCGATCCCCAGCACCCACATGGCGGCTGAGAACCGTCTGAAACTCCAATTCCAGGAGAACTCCAGTTCCAGGGGAATCCGACACCCTCTTCTGACCTCCGCGGCATTGCACGACACGGGTGCACAGACCTGCATGCAGACAGTACATTCATACACATACAGAAAAAAAAAATTAAAAGGCATTTCTTGAAATAGAATCCATAGTAATAGGTAATGCACTTGACTACATATATAGGATTTGGTGCTAGGATACCACAAAATCGAGGGACAGCACCATCCCAGTATACCTGAAAAGTTCAGGAAGTCATCTCTTCTTTCAGCTGCATAGAACTCCATCATGTGGATAACTCACATTTATTAGCCAGTCAGCAGTTGAGGGACACGTTGGGTTGCTTCTGGCTCTTGCTATTGGTGAAAAGGAGCAGCAATAAACATGGCTTGTGGACATGTATCTGCTGAGGTAGGATGGATATTGTGTATTGGGTATAACCAGGTATGGTAATGACTGGGTAAAGAAAGGTTATTTAAAAATCAAAAAAAAAAAAAAAAGAATTTTTTTTAATTTTTATGTGTATTAAAGTACTGTCTACATGCAGTCTGTGCACCCATGTGGTAGTGCAATGCCGCGGAGGTAGAAGAGGTGTCAGAGTCCCCTGGAACTGGAGTTCTCCTGGAATTGGAGTTTCAGACGTTCTCGGCGCCATGAGGGTGCTGGGGATAGACCCGGTCCCGCGTAGAGCGGTCGGCGCTCTTAACCGCTAGGCAATATCTCCAAGCCCCACTTTTAGTCTTTTAAGAGTTCTCCACACTGGGTGTTTCCATAGGGGCTGCACGAGTTTGCAATCCCACCAGCAGTGAATGAGGTTCCCTTTTCCCACAACCTCTCCTTCATTTGGTATCATTTGTTTTCTTGATCATAGCCAGTTTACTGGGAAGAGTGAAATCTTAAAGTGCTTTTAATTTGCATTTCCTTAGTTATTAATGATGTTGAACAATTTTAAAGATGTTTCTTACCTCTTTACTTCTCTTGAGAAGTCTCTGTTCAAATCTTTAGCCGATCTTTTAATTCAGTCATTTGTTTTCTTGGTCCTTTTTTGAGTAATTTACATTGCTGGATGTTAAACTTTGTCAGATGTGTCACTGGTGAAGACTTCCTCTCTGTGGCTTTTCTCTCTCCTTACTTTCTTGTTCTTCTTGTGCGTAAATGAGTAAGCTTTTTTTTTTTTAAAAATTAGTGTTTTTTTGAATGTGTTTGTTGCATTTTCATGAACATTTTTTCCACATATCAGTTCAGGCTTAGTTCCTTTCCCGCCCCCCCACCCCACCCCCACCCCATCCCAGATCATGCATTCTGCCATAACTGTCCTGCATCTTTCTCTCAGTTTTTTTTTCATTTTTGTAAAGAAGCTTTTTAAAAAATATTTTATCAAAGTTTTGTTCATTTCATACATTACTTCTCAGTTCAATACAGACTCATTCCCCCCCATGCCCCCCACCCCTCCCGAGTTGATGCAGTCTATCATACATGTCTTGTATCCCCTTGTGAGTCTTTTCAAAAATTTTCAAAGCAGAGGATCATTTTTTGGGGGAAGAAATCTACTGCTTCAGTTGATTCCCTGTCCCAGTTCTTTTGTTATTGTTGTTCCTTCCAATCAGTATTGTTTCAACATATGCATATATATATGTTGCATCTATACTAAAATCATGTCATATGAAAATAAAGTGTATGTTATTTCCAAATCAAATTTCAGGATTCACATTTTCCCTTTTAAATTTATATCACTAAAATATGCATGCATACCCTGCACCCATATACCAAAATTATAAAGTCTGAAAATAAGTGGTAGGTTAATTCTAGAGCCTCTTAAAGGATTCACATTCTAAGAGTACAGTTGCTTTTAAATAAGGAGAAATACAACATTAATGTTGTATTTTTTTGCCTTACAAGTAGGTTCTTGGTGCTAGCATCCACAAATGAGGGATGCCATTTGTTGTTTGTTTTTCTGGGACTGTGTTACTTCACTTAACATAATATCTTCTAGTTCCATCATTTACCTGCAAAGTTCATGAGGTCATCTTTCTTTACCACTGCATAGAACTCCATTGTGTGGATGTACCATATTTTCTCTATCCACTCATTTGCTGAGGGGAACTTGGGTTGGTTTCAGCTCTTTGCTATTGTGAAGAAAGCTGCAATAAACATGGCTGTGCATGTATCTCTGCGGTATGATGAGTCTTGTGGGTATATACCCAAGAGTGGTATGTCTGGGTCGGTGGTAGGCTCATTTTGAGTCCTTTAAGGGTTCGCCACACTGTTTTCCATAGTGGTTGTATGAGTTTACATTCCCACCAGTAGTGGATGCGTGTTCCCTTTCCCCCACAACCTCTCCAGCATTTGGTATCATTTGTTTTCTTGATCCTAGCTGATCCTTATCAGAGTGAGGTAATATCTGAGATTGATTTCAATTTGCATTTCCTTAATTATTAATGATCTTGAACACATTTTAAGATGTTTCTCAGCCATCTTTATTTCCTCACTGGTGAAGTCTCTGTTCAGCTCTTTATTCCATCTTTTGAGTGGGTCATTTGTTTTCTTCTTTGTTTTTTGAGTAGTTTATATGTTCTGGAAGTTAATACTATGTCAGATGTATCACTGGTAAAGGGTTCCTCCCACTCTGTGGGTTTTCTCTTCACTTCCCTGATTGTTTCTTTTACTGTACAGAAGCTTTTGAGTTTAATGAGGTCCCACTTATCAATTGTCGACTTTATTTCCTGTGCAGCTGCTGTCTGATTTAGAAAATCTTTTCCTACACCTATGTCTTGTAGGTTGCTGACAATGTTTTCTTCTATCACCTTCAGAGTTTTGGGTTTCACATTGAGGTCTTTGATCCATTTGGAGTTGATTTCTGTACAAACTGAGTGGTAGGGGTTTAGTTTTATTCTTCTACAAGTGGTGATCCAGTTTTACCAACACTGTTTGCTGAAGATGCTGTCTTTCCTCCATTGAGTCTTCTTGGTTCCCTTGTCAAATATGAGGTGGCTGAAATTGTATGTGCTCAAGTTTGGATCTTCAATTTTGTTGATCTTCATCAGTGATACATCTGACAGAGTATTAACTTCCAGAATATATAAACTACTCAAAAAACAAAGAAGTAAGAAAAAAAATGACTCACCCAAAAGATGGAGTAAAGAGCTGAACAGAGACTTCACTAGTGAGGAAGTAAAGATGGCTGAGAAATTATAGGGACAGGTTGACTTCCTCTTTACCAATTAGTACTCCTTTAATTTCCCTTTTTTTCCTTATTGCCCTAGCAAATGTTTTGAGCATTATTTTGAAGAGAATGGAGACAGGAGGCAGCCTTGAAGGGTTCCTGATTTTAAGGAGAATGCTTTTAATTTTTCTCCATTTAGGATGATGTTGGCTGTGGGTTTCTTGTATATGTCATTGATTATGTTGAGGAGAGTTCCCTCCATTCCAATTTCCTCTAACACTTTAAGCATGAAGGGATGCTAGATTTTATCAGTCTTTTTCTGCATTAATTGAGATGATTGTGTGGTTTTTGTCTTTCAGTCCATTTATGTGTTTTATGATATTTGTTGATTTTCATATGTTGAACCATCCCTGCATCTCTGGTATGAATCCAACTTGGTCATGATGGATGATTTTTTTTTGGATGATCTTTTTGATGTGGGTCTGTGTACAGTTTTCCAGTATTTTGTTGAGTATTTTTGCTTCTATGTTCCTTAATGAGATGGGCCTATAATTTTCTTTTTTGGTTGTATCTTTGCCTGGTTTTGGTATTAGGGTGATGCTGGCTTCATAGAAGGAATTTGGGAGATTTCCCTCTGTATCCTTCTGAATGGTTTGATTAGTAATGGTTGTAAGTCCTCTTTAAATATTTTATAGAATTCTGCCATGAAACCATCTGGGTCTGGGCTTTTTTTGGTTGAGAGGTTTTTAAAATTACATTTTCAATTTCATCAAATATTATGGGTCTGTTTAATCTGTCAATCTCTTCTTGGTTAGGCTTTGTTGATTTCCAGGATTTCAGGTATTCATCCATTTCTCTTAGGTTTTCAAATTTAGTAGAGTATAGGTTTTTGAAGTATTCCTGTATGATTATCTGGAACTTTTCATTTTCTGTTGTGATGTTTCCCTTTTCATCATGAATTCTATTGATTTGGAGTTACTCTTTCTATCTTTTGGTTAATTGGGCTAGAGGTCTGTCTATCTTGTTTATCCTTTCAAAGAACCAACTTTTTGATTCATTGGTTCTTTGTATTTTCTTTGTTTCTATTTCATTGATTTCTGCTCTGATATTTATTATTTCTTCCTGTCTGTTGAGTTTTGGGTTCATTTGTTGTTGTCTCTTAAGTGTTTTTAGCTGCAGTGTTAGATTATTTGTTTGTGCTCTTTCTGTTTTTTTTTTTTTTTAATGTAGGCACCCAGGGCTATAAACTTCCCTCTTAGGACTGTTTTTAAACTATCCCATAGGTTTTGTTGTGTTGTATTGTCATTTTCATTTAGTTCCAGGAATGCTTTAATTTCTTTCTTTATTTCTTCCTTGACCCATTCATTATTCAGGAAACAACAGTTTAGGCTCCATGTGTTCTTGTAGATAGTAGGGCTTATCCTGGTATTGATATTGAGCTTTATTGCACTGTGGTCTGGTAGAATGCATGAAATTATTTCAATATTATTTGTTGATTTTTTTCTGTGTCCCAGTATGTGGTCAGTTTTGGAGAATGTTCTATGGGGTGCTGAGTAGAAAGTATATTTTCTGGTGTTTGGGTGGAATATTTGGTAGGTGTCTGTGAGGTCCATTTGGAGTAATGTGTTGTTCAGTTCAGATGTCTCTCTGTTTATTCTTTGTCTAGTTGATCTATCATCCAAAGGGGCCAGTGGGGTATTAAAGTCCCCCACTATTAGAGTGCTGGGCTTAATCTGTGCCTTAAGGTCTTGCAGAATTGTGTTTATAAAGTTCAGTGCACCAGAGTTTGGTGCATATATATTCATGACTGTGAAGTCTTCATGTAATTGTTCCTTTGATAAGGATGTAATATCTTTTCTGATTAGTTTTACTTTGATATCTATTTGTCTCATATTAGAATGGCAACTCCTACTTGCATTTTGGTACCATTTGCTTGGAATATCTTTTTCCATCCTTTCACTTTAAGTTGGTGTCTGTCCTTGAATGAGATGGGTTTCTTGTAGACAGCATATAGATGGATTCTGTTTCCTAATCCATTCTCCAAGTCTATGTCTTTTGATTGGGGAGTTTAGACCATTAATATTAAAGGTTATTATTGAGCAATGTGTGTTTCTTCCTCTCACCTTATCTTCTGTTTGCATTCCTGGTCTAGATTTGTATTTTGACAGTCATACCTTTATTAATTTCTCTCTCTAGCTGCTTAGGGATAGGTGCTCCTTTCCTCTGACCTTTGAATTGTTTCAAGTATTTTCTGAAGGGTTGGTTTTCTGGACATGAATTCTTTCATCTTGTTGATGTCATGAAAGATTTTTCTTTCTCCTTCAACTTTCTCCTTCAACTATAATCAACATTTTTGCTGGGTATAGTAATCTGGATTGGCATCTATAGTAGTTTAGCAGTGGGAATACTTTGGTCCATGTTCTTCTGGCTTTCATGATTTGCATAAAAAGTTAGCTGTAATTCTGATGGGTTTCCCTTTATATGTAACTTGTTTTTCTCTTGTGGCCTTTAGTATTTTGTCTTTGTTTTGGGCATCTAATGTTTTAACTATCCTATGGCATAGGGAATTTCTTTTCTGATCTTGTCTATTTGGTGTTCTGTGTACTTCTTGTATTTGTATATGTTTGTCATTTTTCAGTTTGGGAAATTTTTCTTCTGTTATTCTGTTGAAGGTCTGATCAATACCGTTTTCCTGGGATTCTTCTCCTTCCTCTATCCCTATGATGCAGAGGTTTGGTATTTTCATAGTGTCCCACATTTCCTGATGTTCCACTTTTTTTTTTTACTTTTTCATAATCTTTACTTGAGAATTCTAGTTCTTCTATCTTGTCTTCCCTACTTGAGATTCTATTTTCTACCTCATCTAATCTGTTACTGAGGCTTTCTCCCATACTTTCCTGCTGATTGGATGTGTGTTCAATTTCCTTTTACATTTCATCCTGTGATTTCTTTAGTATTTCCATTTCCTTCTGGAGCTTGTCTTTCTTTCCTTCTAGATCCTTGATTCTCCACTTAGTTTCCTGTTCCATTTCAGCCTGGGATCTTTTCAGTGTTTCCACTTCCTTCTGGCGTTCTTCCTTCTCTCTTTCTAGTTCCTTCTGGAGTTTGTCATTCTCTTCCTTCAGTTCTTTGATTTGTTCTTTACGTTCCTTGATTTCTTTGAGTAATCTATGATTGTTCTTTTAAAATCTGTCTTGGGTTACCTCCAGGGAGAGCTTGTTTTTGGAGTCTTCCATAGGACCGATAGAATTTGGTGGGGATTTATTATTTGCTTTTCCCATGGTGTTGATTTTTCGTTGTGCCTTTGGCATGTGGATTTGATTTCTGATTGTAATCTAATGCAAAATTGGGGTGTTTCTTCATTGGGTTGAAGGGCTGTTCCTCTTGGTTAACTGAGGAGTGGCAGGTTTGCTGTCTCTTCTTTTATCTTGTGACCCCAGTCTCTGTAGCTGCTCCCACAAGGATGGCCACTCTAGGGGGAGTGGGTGGTTTGTTCAGCGGCCCTCTGTGCAGTCCCTACCTCAGCTGCAGTCACCAAGGAGTCACACAGAGGTGCTCAGAGTTGCCTGTACCCTTACAGGTCTGAGCAGGAAGTTGAGCTGCTGCTGAGCCCCCTGGGCACAGTCCCTACCTCCACCGTAGTCCATGAGTTCCACAGAGGTGTGCGGAGGTGCTGCACCCTTACAGGTCCAAGCAAGTTTGTGGGTTTGATTTATTGTTTGTATTCTGGTGCAAATCTCAAATGTTTCTTTGTTGCATTGAAGGCTTACTTTGCTTGTTTCCTACAGGTGTTGTCTTCTTCTTGGTTTATGGAGGGCTGGTTGTGCTAGGTTTCCAGTTTTCACTTTTGGTTATATATTTGGATATATATATTATATATATGTATATATAAAATATATATTTTGTACAAGATTATCAAATCTAGACCCGTGTCCCCCACCCTACCCCCACCCCACCAGAGCTCATGCATTCTGCCAAACATGCTTTTCATCTCTTTCTCAGTCTTTCTCAATATTCTCCATGAGGAAGTTGACTGTTTTGAGCAGAAGTTCACTGTTTCAGTCAGTTGCTTATATCTTTTTGAACAACTTAAGTAATATTTATTGTAGTTCTTCTTTAAGTGTCTGGTAGAATTCTTCTGTAAATCCATCTGGGTCTGGGCTTTTTTTTTTAATTGGGAGGTTTTGTATTACTGTTTAAATTTCCTTAAATGTTATGAGTCTGTTTAAGCTGTTGATGTCCTCTTGGTTAAGCTTTGGTGCTTTCCATGATTTCAGATATTCATCCATTTTTCTTAGGTTTTCAAATTTAGTAGAGTAGAGGTTTTAAAAGTATTCCTGTATAATGTTCTGGGTCTTTTTGTTATCTGTTGTGATGCTTCCCCTTTCATCTCTAATTTTGTCAATTCAGAGTTTCTCTTTCTTTCTTTTGGTTAAATAGGCTAAAGGTCTTTCTATCTTGTTTATCCTTTCAAAGAACCAGCTCTTGGTCTCATTGATTCTTTTGTGTTGTTTTCTTTGTTTCTATTTCATTAATCTTTGCTCTGATTTTTGTTATTTCTTCTTGTGTGTTGGGTTTGGGATTCATTTGTTGTCTTTCAAGTGTTTTGAGTTGCAATATTAAGTCATTTATTTGTGCTCTTTTTTAAAATGTAGGCGCTTAGAGCTAAACATTTCTCTCTTAAGGCTGCTTTTAAAGTGTCCCATAGGTTTTGTTGGGTTGTATTGTTCTTTTTATTTAATTCCAGGAATACATTTGTTTCTTTTTAAAATTTCTCTTTTGACCCATTCATTATTCAGGAGTGTGTTGTTTAATCTCCACAAATTCACTAGAGCTTCTTCTGGTGTTTATATTAAGCTTTATTGGATTGTGGTCTGATAGAATGCATGGAATTATTTTAATTTTTTGTAATTGTTGAGGTTTGTTCTGTGCCCCAGTATGTGAATGATTTTGGAGAAAGTTCCATAGGGTGCTGAATAGAAAGTATATTCTTTGGTGCTTGGGTGGAATATTCGGTAGGTGTCTGTTAGGTCCATTTGGTGTATTGTATTATATAGTTAAGATGTCTTTTTGTTTATTCTTTGTCCAGTTCACCTGTGTAATGGACACAATGGGAATTTAAGTCCCCTACTATTAGTGTGTTGGGATTAGTTTGTGCTTTAAAGTCTTATAGCATTTTGTTTATGCACGAGAGTTTGGTGCATATATATTCACGATTGTGATAGCTTCTTGGTTAATTGTTCCTTTGATAAGAATGAAGTGACCCTCTTCATCTCTTCTGATTAGTTTTAGTTTGAAGTCTATTTTGTCTGATACTAGAATAGCATTTCCTTCTTGCTTCTTAGTGCCATTTGCTTGGATATTTTTTCCACCCTGTTACCTTAAGATGGCGCTTGTCCTTGAAGGTGAGATGTGAGATGGGTTTCTTGAAGACAACAAAAGGATGTATTTTGTTTCTTTTTTGGGTCTTTTTGAGACAGAGTTTCTCTTTAGTCCCAGCTGGCCTGGAGCTCATTTTGTAGACCAGGCTGGCTTGGAACTCACAGAGATCCACCTGCCTCTGTTTCCTGAGTACTGGGATTAAAGGGATGCACCACCACGCCTGGCTCTGTATTTTGTTTCTTAATCCATTCTACCATTCTGTGTCTCTTTTTTTAAAATAATACTTTTATTGATGTTTTGTGTATTTCAGACATCATTTCTCAGTTCCCTAAGACACATTTCCCCCTCCCTTCCCCCACCTCACCCCAGATCATGCATTCTGCCATACATGTCTTTCATCTTTCTCTCAGTCTTTTTAAAGTTTTTTCTCTTTAAAGGTCCATTGTTGGGGCTGGAGAGATAGCTTAGCGGTTAAGAGCACCGACTGCTCTTGCAGAGGACCCAGGTTCGATCCCCAGCACCCACATGGTGGCTAAGAACCGTCTGTAACTCCAATTCCAGGAGAACTCCAGTTCCAGGGGAATCTGAGACCCTCTTCTGACTACCACAGCATTGCACGACATGGGTGCACAAACCTACATGCAGACAGTACACTCATACACATACAAAAATAAATAAAATTTAAACGTCCATTGTTTTGAGCAGAATTTAACTATATAAGTCCGTTCTTTGACCCAGTCCCTATGTTGTTGTGGTTCCCTCCCCATTGTATTGCTCCAAATTATCCCTATATAAACATCATATGTGTACCAGAGTTATGTCCTCCAGGAATAAATTGTATGTTAACCCTGATAAATGTTTAGGAGTTCAAATTTTCCTCTTTAATTTTATATTACTGTAAAATATGGATATATACTTTTCACCCATATACATTAATTACCAGTCTGAAAGTATGTGGTAAATTAACTCTAGGCCTCATTAAGAGATTCACTTTATAACATCACAGTTGCTTTCAGATAGAAAGAGATATAACAATAACATTTCTCAGCTTGTATTTCAATTGGGAGATTTGGTGCTAGCATCCCCAAATGAGGGAAATCATTCCAGATTTGTTTCTTTGGGACTGTGTTACTTCACTTAGCATAATGGCCTCGAGTTCCATCCATTTACCTGCAAAGTTCATGATATTATTTTTCTTTACTGCTGCATAGAACTCTATTGTGTAGATGTACCACATTTTTGTTATCCATTCATTGGTTGAAGGGCACCTGGGTTGCTTCCAGCTTCTTGCTATTGTGAAGAAAGCCCCAACAAACATGTTTGTACATGTATCTTTGTGGTAGGGTGAGTCTTGTGGGTATATACCCAGGAGTGGTGTGGCTGGGCAGGTGGTAGACTCATTTTGAGTCTTTTAAGCGTTCTCCACAACAGTGGTTGTATGAGTTTACATTCCCACTAGCAGTGAGTGAGTGTTCTTCATTCCCCACAACCTCTCCAGCATTTAGTGTTTTTTGTTTTCTTGATCTTAGCCAGTCTTATAGGAGTGAGATGATATCTTAGAGTGGTTTTAATTTGCAATTCCTTAATTATTAATGATGTTGAACACTTTTGAGATGTTTTTCAGCCATCTTTACTTCCTCATTGGTGAAGTCTCTGCTCAGCTCTTTACTCCATCTTTTGAGTGGGTCATTTGTTTTCTTCTTTGTTTTTTGAATAGTTCATATATTCTGGATGTTAATACTCTGTCAGACTGGTGAAGGTTTCCTCCCACTCTGTGGGTTTTCTCTTCACTTCCATGATTGTTTCTTTTGCTGTGCAGAAGTTTTTGAGTTTGATGAGGTCCCACTTGTTAGTTGTCAACCTTATTTCCTGTGCAGCTGCTGTCTGATTTAGAAAGTCTTTTCTTATACCTATGTCATGTAGGTTGCTGCCAACTTTTTCTTTTATCACCTTCAGAGTTTCAGGTTTCACAATGAGGTCTTTGATCCATTTGGAGTTGGTTTTTGTACAGGGTGAGAGGTAGGTGCTTACTTTTGTTCTTCTACAAGTAGTGATCCAGTTTTGCCAGCACCATTTGCTGAAGATGCTATCTTTCTTCCAATGACCTTTTCTTGGCCTCTTTATCGAATATGAAATGGCTGAAATTATATGAGCTGAAGTTTGGATCTTCGTTTTGTTCCACTGGTCAATGGGTCTGTTTTTGTGCCAGTACCAGGCTGTCTTTATGATTATAGCCTTGTAGTATAGCTTGAAGTCCAGTAAGGTGATCTCTCCTGTACTGCATTTTTCACTCAGGGTTGTTTTAGCTATTTAGGGTCTTTTGTCTTTCCATATGAATTTAAGGATTTTTTCCAAGTCTGTGAATAAACTCATTGGGATTTTAATTGGGATTGCATTGAATCTGTATATTAATTTGGGTAGGATGGACATTTTTACTATATTAATTTTTCCAATCCATGTGCATGGGAGGTTTCTCCATCTTTTGATTTCTTCTTCAATTTCCTTCTTCAAGGTTTAATTTTTTTGTTGTAGAGATCTTTGGTGTCTTTGGTTAGGTTTGTACTCAAGTATTTTGCTTTTTTGAGGCTATTGTGAGTGGGAAGGTCTTATATTCCTTCTTCAGTTGCTTGTTGTTGGTGTAAAGAAACGCTACTGATTTTTCCAGGTTAATTTTGTATCCTGCCACTTTACTGAAACTCTTAATCATTTCTAGGAGTTTTTAGTGAGTTTTTTAGCATCCCTTAAGTAAACTATCATATCATCTGCAAACAGGGATAGTTTGACTTCCTCTTTTCCAATTAGTACTCCTTTAATTCCCTTTTCTTGCCTTATTGCCCTAGCAAGGATTTCAAACACTATATTGAAGAGGAGTGGTGATAGGGGCAGCCTTGCCGGGTTCCTGCCTTTAAGGGGAATGGTTCTAATTTTTCTCCATTTAGGATGATGTTGGCTGTGGGTTTGTTGTATATGGCTTTGATTATGTTGAGGAATGTTCCCTTCAATTCCCTCTGAACTTTAAACATGAAGGGATGCTGTACTTTGTCAAAGGCTTTCTCTGCATCAGTTGAGATGATTGTGTGGTTTTTGTCTTTCAGTGCATTTATGTGCATTTTTTAATTTTTTAAAATTATTATTTATGTGTATGAGTGTACTGTCTGCATGTAGGTTGGTACATCTGTGTTGTGCAATGCTGCCAAGGTCAGAAGAGGGCATCGGATTCCCCTGGAACTGGAGTTAAAGATGGTTCTTAGACATCATGTGGTGCTGGGAATAGAACCCAGGTCTTCTGCATGTGCAGTTGGTGCTCTTAATTGCTGAGCCATCTCTCCAGCCCCCCCATTTATGTGTTTTATGATATTTATTGATTTATGTATGTTGAACCATCCCTGCATCTCTGGTATGAATCCAACTTGGTCATGATTGGATGATCTTTTTGATGTGGGTCTGTATGCGATGTGCAAGTGTTTTGTTTAGAATTTTTGTACCTGTGTTCATTAGTGAGATGGGTCTACAGTTTTCTTTTTTGGTTGTGTCTTCACCTGGTTTTGATATTGGAGTGATGCTACCTTCATGGAAGAAGTTTGGGAGATTACCCTCTGTATCCTTCTGAATAGTTTGAGTAGCAGTGGTCATAAGACCTCTGTAAATGTTTTATAGAAGTCTGCTGTGAAACCATCTGGGCCTGGGCTTTTTTTAGTTGGGAGGTTTTTTTTTATTATGTCTTCAATTTCCTCAGATGTTATGGGTCTGTTTAAACTGTCAGTCTCTTCTTGGTTAAGCTTTGTTGGTTCCCCAGATTTCAGATATTCAGCCATTTCTCTTAGGTTTTCAAACTTAATAGAGTATAGGTTTTTGTAGTATTCTCATATGATTTTATGAATCTTTTCTTTTTTTATTATTTTTAATATATATTTTGTCTGAATCTTTTCTTTATCCGTTGTGATGTTTCCTTTTTTATCATGAATACTATTAATTTGGTGTTGCTCTTTCTTTTGGTTAACTGGGCTAGAGGTCTATTTCGTTTATCCTTTATTTATTTATTT
>VZQC01014038.1:1425565-1523255 GCA_009823505.1 Rhizomys pruinosus | reverse complement strand
TCCTCCTCTGTGAAGTCTCTATTCAGATCTTTGCTCCATCTTTTGAATGATTCATTTGTTTTCTTTCTTCTTTGTTTTTTGAGTAGCTTGTATACTCTGGAAATTAATGCTTTGTCAGATGTATCTGCTGTGAAGGTTTCCTCCCACTCTGTGGGTCTTCTCCTCACTTCCTTTATTGCTTCCTTTGATGTACAGAAGCTTTTGAGTTTAATGAGGTCCCATTTGTCAATTGTCGATCTTATTTCTTGTGCAGCTGCTGTCTGATTTAGGAAGTCTTTTCCTACACCTATGTCTTGTAGTCTGCTGCCAAGCTTCTCTTCTATCACCTCCAGAGTTTGGGGTTTCACGTTGAGGTCTTTGGTCCATCTGGAGTTGACCTTTGTACAAGGTGAGAGGTAGGGGTTTAATTTCATTCTTCTACAAGTGGTGATCCAGTTTTGCCAACACCACTTGCTGAAGATGCTGTCTTTCTTCCATTGTGTCTTCTTGGCCCCCTTGTCAAATATGAGGTGGCTGAAATTGTATGAGCTCAGGTTTGGATCTTCAGTTTTATTCCATTGGTCAACTGGTCTGTTTTTGTGCCAGTACCAGGCTGTTTTTATTCTGATGTGTTGGTTTTTTTTGGCATATATTCTTTAATTTTTGTCTATGTCATGAAATATTTTTTCTTTCTTCTTCAGGTATAATTGACATTTTTGCTGGGTATAGTAATCTGTGTTGGCATCTAAAGTAATTTAGCACTGGGAATACTTTGGCCCACGTTCTTCTGGCTTTCATAGTTTGCACTGAGAAGTCAGCTGTAATTCTGATGGGTTTCCCCTTATATACAATTTGTTGTTTTTCTCTTGTGGCTTTCAGTATTTTGTCTTTGTTTTGAGCATCTAGTATTTTAACTATGATATGGTGTGTGGAATTTCTTTTCTGGTCTTCTCTATTTGGTGTTCTATGTGCTTCTTGTAAAGGTTTGTCTTTTTTTAGTTTGGGAAATTTTTTTTCTGATCAATACCATTGTCTTGGCATTCTTCTCTTTCCTCTATCCCTATGATTTGGAGATTTGGTCTTTTCATAGTATCCCACATTTCCTGGTTATTACACTCGTGTTTTTTAAAATTTTTTCAGAATCTTCACTTGAGCATTTTAGTTGTTCTGTGTTATCCTGCAGGTCTGATATTCTATTTTCTGCTTCATCCTTTCTGCTTCTGAGGCTTTCTTCCATCTTTTCCTGTTGATTGGATGAATGCTCCATTTCCTTTTTCATTTCTTCCTGTGATTTCTTTAGTATCTCCACTTCCTTTTGGAGCTTATAATTCTCTACTTGTAGCTCCTTGCTTTGCTGGTCTGTTTCTTTTTTTCATTTCAGCCTGAGATCTTTTCAGTGTTTCCACTTCCTTTCAGAGTTTGTGTTTCTCTTCCTCTAGTTCTTTTTGGAATTTGTGTTTCTCTTCCTCTAGTTCTTTTCAGAGTTTATCATTGTTCCTTTCTAGATCCCTCCTGAGTTTTTCGTTTTTTTACTGTTATTTCTCTGATTTGTTCTTTATATTCTTTGATTTCTTTGAATATGTCTACAACTGTTCTTTTAAGGTCCATGTCTTGGTTTCCTTCCAAGAGGATCTCCTTGTAGGGATCTTCTATAGTACTGGTTGAGTTAGGTGTGGATTTATCATGGGGTTTTCCCATGTTATTTTTTCATTGAGGGTTTGGCATGTGAGTTTATTTTTTGTTTGAATTCTGGTACTAGTCTCAAATGTTGTTATAGAGGATTGGTTGGTCGCTCACTGTGCTTTCTGCTGTTCAGTTCCTCAACGTCAGCTGTAGGACCTAAGATCAATAACACTGCGCCTACTGGATTGTCTGCACCATAAATCCACCAGCTTACTGGATCCTCTGCATCACCTCTCTCTCTCTCTCTCTCTCTCTCTCTCTCTCTCTCGTTGGTGGTTGCTCCCTTGACACATGTCAATCACTCTGGATCCTAAGGCACTGCCTATGGATGCCGGCGTGCAGGCCTGCAGTCCCGAGTTTCCCAGCCCACCTGAGAGTCCGAGATTCCACTGGGCTCCTGACCAGCTGCTTAGTGTGGCTGTGGGGCTCTGGTGTGGCAATCTGTCTGGACCTTAGGCATGGCAACAGGCACTGGCATGTGGTCTCATGGCTTCCCAGTCCACCTGAGAGTCCACTAGGCTCCTGACCAGCTGCTTAGCATGGCTCCATTCTGTGTCTCTTGAGTGGGGAGTTCAGTCCATTAATATTTAAACTTATTATTGAGAGATGTATATTGCTTCCCCATCATTTTAGTTTCTGTTTGCATTTTTGGTCTAGGTTTTTATTTCCACAGTTATACCTTAATTAACTATTTTCTGTTGGTGTTTGGGTATAGTCATTCCTTTCTTGCACTTTTTGTATTGCTTTAAGTATTCTCTGAAGGGCTGATTTTCTGGACATGAATCCTTTCAGCCTATTTATGTCATGAAAGATTTTCCTTTCTCCTTCAACTATAACAGACATTTTTCCTGGTTAAAGTATTGTGAGTTGGAATCTATAGTCATTTAGAACTGGGAATATTTGGTCCAAGCTCTTCTGGCTTTCATCATTTGCATTGAAAAGTCAGCTGTAGTTCTGATGGGTTTTCCTTTATATATGACTTATTTTTCATTTGTAGCTTTCAGTATTCTCTTTCTTTTGAGCATCTAGATTTTTTTTTACTATGATATGGTGTGGGGAATTTTTTTCTGGTCCTTTCTATTTGATGTTCTATGTGCTTCTTGTGTTTGTATGGGTACAATCCTGTTGATGATCTGGTCAATACCATTATACTGAGATTCTTTTCCTTCCTCTATACCTATGATGCATAGGTTTTGTCTTTTCATGGTGTCCCACATTTCCTGAATGTTCCATTCATGTTTTTTTTTTTTCCAAAATTTTCATAACCTTTTCTTGAGCGGTCCAATTCTTCCATGTTATGTTCTGGTCTTGATATTCTATGTTCTACTTCATTCATTCTGTTACTTAGGCTTTCTTCTGTCCTTTCCATTTGTGGGTGTTCCACTTCCTTTTCCATTTCATCCTGAGTTTTCTTCAGTATTTCTATATCTTTTGCAAATTCATTATCTTCTTTTAGTTTGTGTGTGTTCTTTAAATTCCTTGAATTCTTGGATCGTGTTTATGATAATTCTTTTAAGATTTGTGTCCTGGGCTACATCTAGGGAGTCCTCATTTTAAGAGTCTTCTACAGAACTGGTAGTATTTAGCAGAGACTTATTATTCGGGTTTTTCATTTTTTTTTTCTTGGTCTTTTTGAGACAGGGTCTCCCTGTAGCCCCAGCTGTCCTGGAATTTGCTCTGTAGACCAGGCTGGCCTTGAACTCAC
Organism: Rhizomys pruinosus; assembly: GCA_009823505.1. Lineage (NCBI taxonomy): Eukaryota > Metazoa > Chordata > Mammalia > Rodentia > Spalacidae > Rhizomys > Rhizomys pruinosus. The sequence goes on along the minus strand of VZQC01014038.1, from coordinate 1,519,888 downwards.
AAAGATCCACCTGCTTCTGCCTCCCAAGTGCTAGGATTAAAGGAGTGTGCCACTATGCCCGGCTGATGTTTTTTTGTTGTGATTTTAGAATGTGGATTTCTTCTGTTGTTTGTGATTCGCCTATGAAACTCAAGTGTTTATTTGTTGAATTGAGGACTGATTTTGCTTTTATTATTTAGGTGCCTTTGTTGTCTTATTATTAGGTATGAAAGGCTGGTTGGTTTAGGCTTCAGGGTCTCATTTCTGATTTTGTACTGGAGAGACCAGCTATTTCTCACCCAACTAGTGCGGAGCTCCTCCAGAGGCCTAAGACAGGTGACAATCAGGCAGGTTTGAACCCTGTACCTTGTGGGGTCTGCATAGTTGCCCTCCAGGGCTGGTTTCAAATGTCTGGATCTGGGTTCAGGGGCAGGGAAGCCTCGCCTGGTGCTGAGGGAAGGGTCCCAGGTGTTCCCCTGCTAATGGGCATGGGGTCTGGAATGCCAGCACTGCCATTGCGAAGCTGGGCACTCTTACCACCTGTTGGAGGTGAGTCAGCCTCATAGACTCAATGGGAGAGCTGAACTCACAGAACCGCCACACCACGTGGAATTCACCTACTGGCTCTCCAGGGCTGGTTGCAAACATCTTTATCTAGGTTCAGGGGCAGGAAGCCTTGCCTATAGCTGAGGGAAGGACCCCAGGTGTTCCCTAGATGGTGGGTAGGGAGTCTGGAATGCTGCCTCCGCCAGGCCTTCTGGCTGTGTCACTGGGCCTTCTGCCACACCTGCTACTTTTTAATTTTATTTTATGTGTTTGCGTGTATTGCCTGCTTGTGTGTAAGTGCACCCATGTCATGCAATGCCCAAGGAGGTCAGAAGAGGGCATCAGATCCCCTGGAACTGGAGTGTCTGATGATTGTTAGCTGCCACGTGGGTGCTGGGAATCAAGCCTGGGTCTTTTTCAAGACCAGTCAGTGCTCTTCATTTCTCTAGTCATCTCTCCAGCCCTAAGAATACAGTTTTTTTTTAATTAAAAAATTTTTTTTATTAATTTTATTTATTTCTGTATGTGTATGAATGTACTGTCTGCATGCAAGTCTGTGCACCCGTGTCGTGCAACGCCACGGAGGTCATATTTATATGTGTATGAATGTTCTGTCTGCATGTAGGTCTGTGCACCCGTGTCGTGCAATGCCTCAGAGGTCAGAAGAGGGTCTCGGATTCCCCTGGAACTGGAGTTCTCCTGGAATTGGAGTTACAGACGGTTCTTAGCCGCCATGTGAGTGCTAGGGATCGAACCCGGGTCCTCTGCAAGAGCAGTCGGTGCTCTTAACCTCTAGGCTATCTCTCCAGCCCAAGAATACAGTTTTTTTTTTTTGTTTTTTTTTTTTTTGTCTTTTTGAGACAGGGTCTCCCTGTAGCCCCAGCTGTCCTGGAACTCACTCTGTAGACCAAGCTGGCCTTGAACTCACAAAGATCCACCTGCCTCTGCCTCCCAAGTGCTAGGATTAAAGGCGTGCGCCACCCCGCCCGGCCAAGAATACAGTTTTTAAAAAGAAGAGGAGCACAGTTTTGTATTTCTTTGTGATGGATGTAAGAATTCAATTTTCTGTATATTGAAGCAGCAGTGTCCATCTCTGCATTCTCTAAGACCCCCAATAAATATTATTTCTTTTAGTCGTGATTGTGAGAGTTGGTCTTCCCTTTTGAGTCTATTGACCACTAAGGTGGTGAAATTAGACCTGACTGGACACTGAATGCCTGTTTTGCATTGATCTCCTTGGAAAAAAAGTGTTTTTTGTTATTTTTGTTAATATGTTGCTATAGTTCTGTGACTCGTGATTGTTTTCTATAAGTGTTGTCATTGTTAGAATTTTAAAAATATTATTATTTTTATTTTATGTGTTTGAGTGTATTGTCTGCACATACGTAAGTGCAGCCATGTCATGCAGTGTCCATGGAGGTCAGAAGAGGACATCAAATCCCCTGGAACTGGAGTTAACAGATAGTTGTTAGCCACTGTGTGTGTGCTGAGAATCAAACGTGGGTTCTCTATAGGAGCAGACAGTGCTTTTTAAACAATGAACCCTCTCTCCAGCCCCAAATATTTTATTTGTTATTTTTACTTTATGTGTATGAGTGTGTTTCCTGCATGTATGTAAGTATACCTATGTTGTGAAATTCCTACAGAGGTCAGAAGAGGGCATCAGATCTGGAGCCTACAATTGTTACCTGCCATGTGGGTGCTGGGAATTGAACCCTGGTCCTCTGCAAGTGCAGTCCCTGTTGGAAATTCTTAAAATAAAACTGCTTTAAGCCAGGCAAGGTGGCACATGCCTTTAATCCCAGCATTAGGGAGGCAGAGACAGGCAGATCTCTGTGAGTTCAGGTCGGCCTGGTCTACATAGTGAGTTCCAGGACAGCTGGAGCTACAGGGAGACCCTGTCTCAAAAAAAGAACCCCCCCCAAAAAAACCTGCTTTAAATAAAAAAAAAAAAAACGCTCTTGTTAAACACGGACAGCCTGGTTCACACCTTCGCACCTGTTTAATGTACTGATGAAAGAAATGAGATAAGGGGGCTGGAGAGATGGGCTAGCGGTTAAGAGCGCCGACTGCTCTTGCAGAGGACCCGGGTTCGATCCCCAGCACCCACATGGCGGCCGAGAACCATCTGAAACTCCAATTCCAGGAGAACTCTAGCTCCAGGGAAATCCGACACCCCCTTCTGACCTCCGCAGCATTGTACGACACGGGTGCACAAACTTGCATGCAGACAGTACATTCATACACATACAGAAATAAATAAAATTAATAAAAAAAGTCTTAAAAAAGAAATGAGATAATACATCACAGACTAACATAAAGTAATCATTTATTTTTATTTGAATAATATTATTGGAATATGCTCACTTTCGTGAGTAAATTTGGCCCATACTACCCTGGCATTAACATGAACTTTAAGATAAGTATTAAATTAACATTTAAGATAATGTTAACATAACAGTGAGCCAGGGAGACAGTGTGAGTGTGGCAATAACAGTGCTTGATGTTCAATACACTCAAATTCAAATACTACAGGCACTGTTCTTGCTAGCCTGTGACCTTAGCAATTTAAATTCTTTGAACCATGGTTTATTTGTTGGAAAAATTGGCCGAATAACACCTCATCCACATTCGGGGAGATTTAAGTCTATTTAATTCTAGCTCAGTACTTGACAAAGCAACGGGTAGGAACTGTCAGGTCTCCTTCTATGGAAAATCTTGGTCCAATGGAAGATGGGGAGCACAGTGCATGGTCTTGGATCCTTTGGTGAGTTCCTTACAATTTCAATCTTGGTTCTTCAGCATCAAGGGAGCTGTGATGGATCCTTAGGCTCCGGCTCTCATGCCCATACTTTCATGTTACCAACCTCTCATGATGGGGCCTTAACAAATACCTCCAAAGTAGGCAGAGCACTAGGAGTGAGAGTGTATGAACTTCAGGGAAAGCCATTGTCTTCTGAGGACATAGATTTGACATCACAAGAACATTCTCAGTGTACTCAAGAAAAAAACAAAGGGCTTCTGGGACAAGGTCAGGTCTGCAATGATATTTCCAAGAATCTCCAGCCATCTTGGAGGTAGGTGTCTGTATTGGTTGCTTTTCTGTTGCTGTGACAGAACACTACAACTCCAAAACTTTGGACTCTGTACTTTCAAATAGTGTTGAGACTGTTAAAGACTATGGGGACTTTCAAAGATGGACTAAATGCATTTTGTATTATGATGTGGGCATGAGCCTATTGGGGCCAAGGAGTGGAATGTGCTGGTTGGAGTAAGCATCCCCCATAGGCTCCAAGTATTTCAGTACTTGGTCCCCAGTTCATGACATTGTTTGGGGAAAGTCAAGGAACCTTTGTGACATGTGGCCGTGCTGGAGGAAGCATGTGACTGGGGTGAGCTTTACTAGTTCAAAGCCCCACCCCACTTCTAGTCTGTCTCTCTCTGCTTCCTGTGCCTGCTTGAGGACGGGAGCACTCAGATTTCTGCTCTGGCCACCCTTGCCTCCATGCCTGCCCACCATGACAGATTCCTACCCTCTGGAACCAAAAGTCAAATAAACTCTTCCTTCCCTCAGTTGCCTTGTTCATGGTGTTTTATTACAGCAACAGAAAAGTACCCAATACTATGTCTTATGCCTAAAGCACTACCATATTTCTCTGCTAATTTGGACATGGGTGAATGAATTAAATGATCCTTACTTTCACTCATTTGTGCACTGAGAAATTATTGAGTGTCTATTTGGCACCATTTGCATCAAAGTGTGTCCTGCTCCCTCATCTCTCTCTGTTGTCCGCGGCCGGAGGGCGGGAAAAAGTGAGAGGACACACTCTTGTTCTTCAAACGCATTTTATCAGGCAACCCTTACATCAATTCTCTCCTTTCCCTTCCAGTGTTCCTGCTAATAATCTCTTCCCTCAACCCCGCCTCCTGCTAGGGTGCGAGCACCATGGCAGTCTCTCATTGGTCTGTAAGCGGTAGCACAATACACGGAAGTCAGCGGACACGCTAATAGGGCTCAGGTTTGGCTTCTCTTATTGCTGGGGAATGAAGCTGGGCAGTCAGGTGACAATCAGGTCATTAAGACCTGGCCAGGTCCAAAGCGCCATTTTGGCCAGGCCCGCTCTCCACATCTCCCTGTTTCTTTTATAATATGGCAGAGAGAATGCCTGTTTAGGTTGCCCCTGCAGAGGTATTCCTTACCATCATGGGGTCAAACAAACAGATGGTTTTGTTCCCTGTCTTAGGTTGGTAATACATGCAGCGGGTCTTACCCGCTTTGACTACTTCTCTAGCATGCCAAGCCAAACTTGAGGTGAACTGCCCAGTTCAATAGCGGCAAGAGCCTGCACAAGAACGCTTTTTCTCTGCGCTGATTGTTCAGCATCGCAATCAGACACCACACGACAATGACCCGCGAAGGAATTATACTGCAACCCAAACCAGCTATTCCAGCCCACTGCTGAGGTGAGACACCAGCCTTCGACATCCAGGAGATAAAACCCTCAGACATGGACAAGTCTACTGTTGTAGAGTTGATGTGCATGATGGTGAGTGGAGTTCTTCAATAAAGAGTCGAGTTCACGGACCAGTTTCCTGTTAAATAATGTGAGAGACTGTGTGATAGATTAGCTGCATGCTCAGATTCTGAAAAGGTACTAGAGGTATACAGAGCCCAGAATGTCTCCATTCACACCCCAACTGTGCTATCTGTATAAGCACGTCGAGCTGATCCTGCACCAAATCAACCCTTTAATTGAGTGACATAAGCCTGTTTTGAAATGATTAAAATATTCTGTTGATTGGTCATTGTCTCAGCAACACCAGCCGCAAATTGTTAAGTGCAGCCGCTGTCTGAACAGTTGATGTCAGGAAAACTGCTGCAGCTGTAGCCACAGCAGCTGATGCTGCGATTGCCATGAAATACCACCACTAGAGGAAAGTGGTAGCATCCAGCATAAAGCATAGAAAAAAGTCCTGTTACCACAGGTGACATTATTTCTTTCATAGCTTCCATTATATACAAGGAACACAAAGGGGGGCATACGCATACAGGCACGGGTTTGAAAGTGCCAAGCTCTCTTGAGCCATGTGGCATTGGACCGCTGGTCCCGGAGGGGGTGCATCAAACCAGCTCCTGTCTGGTTATACATAGTACACAATCACTGTCCTGGGATATGTTAGTAATCATGTTGGAAGCACAGTAATCCATTTAGGGACAGGTGTATGGTCTCTTTACTGCTGCTAATGTGTGTCATCTAATGGTAAAAAAGGGACCTCCATGTATCATAGGTTGAAAAAAGCGGGGAATACTTGCGCTGAATGGGTGACTGGGAAGGTTTAGGGAACACTGTCATCAGCCCCAACGAAGCTCTTCCAGTCATCCCATGGGCCATGGCCCATCACACGAGTATCCCACACTTCCAAATCTTGAACACTCAGGTGAGCTTTCCAGGATCCAAAGAGGTTGTTGATGACCTGAGGAAAAACACAGACACTCCTCTCGCCCATGTTAGGACGGAGTCCGGGCCATACCATTTTCCTGTAAGTATGTCTTTCACATTAAAGCCCTTTTGAAAAGTGTTAATAGTAAAAAGAGCAATCGCAAGTCTTTCCTTTGGAGGAGAGCCAGAGGCTATTCCCCCCTTTTGTTTTGAGGCACTCCTTTAGTGTACGATGGGCCATGCTCAATAATGCCTTGTCTTGTGGATTGTACGAAAACCGTGAGTGAGGCGAATGCCCATCATCAAACAGAAGGAGTTAAAGGAGCCTGAAGTGTAGGCAAAAATGATTAATGGGAGGAGACCCTGGGATTAATCCCAAGGGCTGTTGTGGCAGAAGTGGGGACATTGATGACAATTTTTTACAATATCGCGAGCATCGGCTCGAGAAATGTGAAATCGGAGGCAACCATTTTAGAATTAACATGAAAGCGGGAGTAAAGGTGCGTGCAAGTTCCTGAGGGGAGGAGAGAAAACACATCAAGCTCTTTGGAACCTTATCAACTGAATCATTCTTCGGCTATGCGGGCCAGAACAAAAATGGGTGTTCTCTCTGGAGAATTAGCATGTGTAAAGTACGCAGAAGAGACCCGACGGTTGACTTGAGATTGATCTTTCCTACTAACTCGAGCTGTTTTTTAGAATATTAACAACATATTGGCTGTCTTGAGAGTGAAGGGGAATGGAAAAGAAGCAATCTTTTATGTCTATAATTATAATGGGCCAGTGTCTTGGAATTGCTGAGGGCAAAGGAAGCCCCTGCTGCACGGGCCCCATAATTACCATTTGTTTAAGCACCCTCACTGCCCCATTCCCATCTGCCCTTTTGCCATTTGCATGACTGCAGCTGCTAGGCCAGAATTGGTAAGAGGGCTGCCTAATTCCTGATAGACCTTCATCCACACTTCAAAGCCTTTATTTGTGTAAGGGTTTATTGCCTGCCTACACTCCTTTGTACATTGTTCAAATACCAATTATTTAACAAGTGGAATGGCAGTGTCAGGGTCACCAAATACTTTTCGTGCTGCCTCCACCATTCTTGCCACAAAATCAGAATAGATCCATTTGTCCTTTGTAATTATGTTGTCAAATTTCCGCGACTTCCCCCCTCGGTTGGGCAATTTTTTTCCATGCCCTGGTTCCCATGTCATTAATCTGATTGTATACTTGGGCAGGATAATTTGTTGATTAGCGAAGCGTCTTTGCCCCATTAACATATCCACAGCCCAGGCGGGCTGGTTGTTGGCCCGGTTTTGTGCAGCCTGATCATAGGCCAACTCTAGACACATAGCTTTCCAATCCAGGTATTGCCCCGGTGTCACACAGGCTCGGGCTAAATTTTGCCAATCGGCAGGGGTCATGCAATATCTGTGGAGATTCTCCACCTGTGAAATCACGTAAGCGGTAGTCACTCCATATGAGCGCACACTTTCTGCTATATTTTTTATGATTTTAAAATCAAGTGGCTCATGATAATGGTTATTGTCCTGTTGGTTTTGGAAGACTGGAAAACAGAGGGCTGGATTTTGAGCAGCTACCTCCCCCCAGCACTCCAGATGAAACGAAGTGCCAGGTACTCTCTTGACTGCAAAAGGCGGATGGGGGCCCCGGGCCCGTCGGCTGTAGCGGAGGTCCCGGGCCTGCCGGCTGTAGCGGAGGGGGTCCCGGGGCCATAGGCAGTAGCAGAGGTCCTGGCCAATGCCGGCTGGGAATATCTAACCTGGCGACTTCCTCCATGGGCTGGGGTGGGGGTCTAAGTCCCAAACTCGGGGGAAGAGCAAAGGAAGGGGGCTGCGGGGCGGAAAATGCGAAAGATGCCGCGTACATAGTGTGGGTAACTGGGAAGGCGCTATCAGTCCAATACAAAAAGGGAGAAAAACGTCTAAACCCCTATGGGAGCTAAGGAAACGCCTGTTCCTCTGTTAGCTGCTGTAGAAGTTTTTTCCCCCTTTTTTTTATTTCTGTGTGCAGCTCCCCTTCATTGCCCAACGCATTTCTTTATTAATTTTCCAAATGGAATTACACCTCCTGCAGAATTCCTTGTTCCTCAGCAAAATTAGGTCCCTCCCTAACTTTTCCCAGCAATGTGGCTGAGGTTTCCGGCACAAGAAACCAGGGGCGATCATTCTCAGCCGTTCCTTTAAGGTATCGTGCATTGGCCGCATTAAATTTGAATTCCCCATGGTCTCTACTTCGAGAACTTTAATTGTCCCCTTTCCCAGGGAACTTTATTCGTCTCACTCCTGAGAGCCTTAATTGTCCCACTACCTGGGAGCTTACCGGCTAGCCACCTGCCTGTGGCTGGTTCTGAACCGTGCTTTGAACCGACGGAAGTTCCCTGTCGCGGGCCCCCACTAGTCGCTCTCCTCGTCTCTCTGTTCCGGCCGGTGGGAAAAAGGTAGAGGACACTCTGTTCTTCCAGACACAGTTTAATCAGGCAACTCTTACATCAATTCTCCTTCTCCCTTCCAGTGTCCCCTGCTAATAATCTCTTCCCTCAACCCCGCCTCCTGCTAGGGTGCGAGCACCATGGCAGTCTCTCATTGGTCTGTAAGCGGTATGCACAATACATGGAAGTCAGCGGACACGCTAATGAGGGCTCAGGTTCAGCGTTCTCTTATTGGCTGGGGAATGAGCTGGGCAGTCAGGCGACAATCAGGCGATCATAAGACCTGGCCAGGGTCCAAGGCGCCATTTTGGCCAATGCCCGCTCTCCACAAAAGTGTGCTACAGATACAGCAGTGAACAGGAGTCCCCCTGTCTCATTTTAGCCAGAAAGCCATGACCTAGCAGTAGTTGGCCTATGGAGTGCCCCTCAAAGGCTAGTGTGCTAAAGCCTCAGTTCCCAGCTTGGCACTCTTGGCAGGTAATGGGAACCTTAGTAGGTTTTAGATCTTTGGAACTTGGGCAGCTGGTCACATGGCATCTGCAGCCAGGAAACAGAGGGGTAGGAAAGCTGGCACTCGGTACTTTGTCTTTTCGGTTTAGTTCAGGATCCAGCTCATGGAAAATGGTGCTCCACGTTGACAGTGGGTCTTCCTACCTCAGTGAACCTAATCTAACCATCTCTGGCAGAAATGGCCAGAGACTTGTTTTCTAGATGATGCTAGGTCCTGCGCCACTTCCGTCATGATGCCCTGCCACAGGCTCCAAAGCTTCATGGCTCAACTGACCCTGAACTGAATCTTCTACACTATGAACCAAAAGAAACCTTTCCTCTTTTTAAATTGATCAGCTCAGGTGTTGCTATAATAAAAAGCTGGGCTGGAGAGATGGCCTAGCGGTTAAGAGCGCCGACTGCTCTTGTAGAGGACCCGAGTTCAATCCCCAGCACCCACGTGGTGGCTGAGAACCATCTTTAACTCCAGTTCCAGGGGAATCTGACACCCTCTTCTGACTTCTGTGGCATTGCATGACACGGGTACACAGACCTACATGCAGACAATACATTCATATACATAAAAAATAAATAATAATAGTAAAATAATGGAAAGCTGACTGACACACCAAGTAAACAAACACAGAAGACAATGTAACTTGATGAGATATGCTTCACAATAAGCAAAACAGACAGGGAACATTCCTTACAGAGAGTGCTGCAGGGCCCTTTTGGAGAAGGTCATAGCTGAGCTGGGGGCTGAGGAGTAAGCAGTTACACAGAAGAAAAGAATTCCAGGTAGAGGGAACAGTGGGTGCAGAAGCCTCTGGGCAGAATGAACTGGGGGACCCCTGAACTGGAGGAGAGTGAGTGCAGCCAGGCCCTAGGGCACCATCAAGGTGAAGTTTGGCTTTAATTCCAGGGGACCTGGTGGCCATTCCCGTGCTGCAGGCTTGGGAAGGACAGGCCAGGTACGACCTCATTTACATTTCGAGAGTGTTCAGAAATCTTCGAAGCAATATTCTCTGCTGATTTAGGAGAATTAATTACTTAATATCTGCATGACACTTGACAATCTTGGAAGAACAGAACATATTATTTCCTCATTGAAGCCTTCTAAATGGAGGTCAAAGCACCTGGGATTCTCACCCAAAGGAGCTGGAATGAGAAATGACCCACAGTCCCTTGCTAAAGAAAAGATTTCTTTCTCCTGCCCTGCTGGGAAATCTCATGTCCATTTTTTTAAGGCTAAAGAGGAACTTGGAAACAGAGCCAGTTCTGACTCTGTAATTAACTTCAAAGAATGTCTTTACCTTCCCTGCTTACAAAAAATATTTTTTAAAATTGCTTAGGCAATACCTCTGTTCAGAGAGCTCACTGAACAGCAAGGAGCATGGTCCCCTGGCCTTGCCTGGAAGTAACAAGCAAATTCAATGCCTTTTTAGTTTTCACTATTTTTCTCTTTAAATTTATTTATGTGCATGAGTGTATTGCCTACAAATGTGTAAATGCATGCATGTCGTGCAATGCACACGGAGGTCAGAGGCATTGGACCCCTGGAACTGGAGTTTCAGCCATGCTGGGAATCGAACCTGAGTCCTCCGCAAGAGCAGCCAGTGCTCTTAACCACTGAGCCATCTCTCCAGCTCTAGTTTTCACTTCAAAAACATGCAAGAAATGCTAGTACAGATTTCCTAGCAACCTTCAGAAGCTGTTTCAGTTTCTGGATTTTATTTTTATTTGTGTGTGTGTCTCTGTGTGTGTGTGTGTGTGTGTGTGTGTGTGCACATGCATGAGTGCATGTGTGATATGTGTGTGGGTGTTCACCAGCTACAGGTAAGTGTTGATCTCCTGGAGCTACTTGACATGGGTGCTGAGAACGAAACTCAGGTCCTCTGGAAGAACAACAGCAAGGTCTGTTAAAGGCTGAGCCATCTCTCCAGCCCTCAATAATGTGGACTTTTGCTGATGGTTCTCAGCCAATTCATATATTTCCCTGTTTTTCCCCAGAAGATCCAGAGGGGACTACTGCTTTACTCCAATCCACCCACTCTATACATATTGTAAGAGAGGTCTACACTGACTCCATTTTGAGTATAGTCACCATTTATTTTTTGTTTTATTTTTATTAATTTTATTTATTTCTGTATGTGTATGAATGTACTGTCTGCATGTAGGTTTGTGCACCCGTGTCGTGCAATGCCGTGGAGGTCAGAAGAGGGTGTTGGATTCCCCTGGAATTGGAGTTTCAGATAGTTCTTGACTGCCATGTGGGTGCTGGGGATCGAACCCGGGTCCTCTGTAAGAGCGGTTGGCACTCTTAACCGCTAGGCCATCTCTCCAGCCCCTATAGCCACCATTTTAAGCAATTACTGGAACCTGTCCAATTCAGGGAAAAGATTGATTGCTCAAAGACAGTTGCTCAAGGCCTCAAGAACAGCTAACTTAAGCTTGTTAAAGATAACTATTGTTATGTGAGGACTGGTGGACTGATTAAGATTTCCTCGTTCCTGTCCCAAGATTGTGTCTAAAGATAACCTTTGGTATGTGGGGGCAGGTGGGCTGACCTAACCATGAGCTGTAATTCTGCTATTATCCAATAAGGCTAGAAGTTACCCAAACCACCTGCAGACCCAGGCATGCTGTGTATCCCCGCCTGTCACGCAGGAGACTGGGAGATTCCTGCCCTGCTCTAAGTGTATGAAACCTGTATGCAGAGATTTCTCGGGGTTCGCCTCTCCCCGTTGTACAGGCGAACTCCGGTGCACCGGAGTAATAAACCTCTTGCTTTTGCAGCCAGACTTGTCTCTGCGTCTCTCACTCGGGGGTCTCTCAAGGGTAAGGCTGGATTCGGGTCTTACAATATCAACTCATTTAGCTGAAAACTTACCAAGGTAAGCCCTGTTGATACCACTGTTACAGATGAAGAGACTGAAGCTCTCAGGGGCCGAGAAACATCCTGAAACAACGGTATTTGTAAGATGTGGTGTGGGGATTTGAACCCAGGTAATTTCCTGGCAGGTTGTGCATGCTCAGGCATCACTGTCCTTTGCCTCCTTGGAATTAAAGCCTGAAGAATAACTTGATGTCTTTGCAGATTCTTGAAACAGTCAGAGCACCACACTGGAGGGACACTCTTTATTATTTATTTATGATGTGGGCAGTAAAACCGTTTGGCTTTTTCTTTTTTCTAATGTGAAGTGGTGGGGGTGGGAGGGGAGAGGGTGCAGAGGAGAGAGACACCTTTTATGGATTGTCTGCTAAACCTTGTGAGTCGTAGCTGTGTCTGAGCACCAGACAACTGTGCCTGCTGACTTAATGGCTCTGAAAGATGACAAGGCTTAAAAAAATCGACTGTCACTGCAGAACTTGGAACAGATTGAAATAGAGTGCTTGAGTCATCTGTTAAAGATGCCGCACAGGCCCCTGTCATGCAATGCCCAGCTAGAGCCAGAGAAACATAAAAATATGACTTTGCTTCAATTTTGATCCAGAAGACTCCCTGTCCCCTGCAAAGGACTGTGAGCTGGACACTGTTGTTTGGCAAACACCCTGCTTTGGATGGTACTTTGTAGCTGAAGGGAGGCCTCTAGCTCAACAACTAGCAAATAGTCTCCCAGTAGAACAGTGATAGAATCAGCAGATTCTGAGACTGAACTGATTCTGTCTCTATTTCAAATAACCCCTTAACAGTTCATGTGGAACCCAACTGGGAACCCATAGATGTGTGGCCAGTGGTAAACATCTGCACCCGTAACCGTACCCATGCCCAACTACCTGCCTATCTGGAAACCCAACTTCTCACCAAGCCTTCTTTGTAACTTACCTCCTGCCTTGTGGAAGTTATTAAGAGCATCTAGTTTAGAAGCAAAGCAGTTCTCATCAGAAAGCTGCCACCATTGCAATCAGGCATAAGAACACTCCACATAAACTGAAGAATGCCTGGCTGAACCAATCAGGAGTCAGCAGAAGCCAGACTTATAATGTAAGAGACGCAATGTGCCTCTTGTGTAGTGACAAGGGCCTTTTGCCAGGTATGGGTAGGTTTACAAACATAATAACAGATGGGGCCGGAAGGCAGATTCATGCTACTGATGATGAGGAAGACCAACTTTCTTTGAATTCTCTTCCACTCATTATCAGCTGTGTGACAATGCACAATTACTTAGACTCTCTGCACCCCAGTTTTACCAGCTTTCTGCATGTATATGTGTATTATACATACGTGTTCATGTTGGTGTGTGCATGTGTGTACATGTGCATGTGGTGGTTAGAGGTTGATGTAAGTTGCCTTCCTTGATTGCTTTCTACCTTGGTTTTTTTGAAACAGAGACTCTCAGTGAAACTGAAAGTCATTCATTGGCTAGGTGGATGGCCAATGGGATCCAAGTCTCTCTCTTTGCCCCATGTTCCACCACCAGCTCTGGGATCACAGACAAATGCTACCACGGCCGGCCTTTATTTGGGTAGTGGAGATCTGAACACAGGTCTTCACGCATGTGTGGCAGAGCACTTCACCCACTGAACCATCTCCCCACCCCCGGAACATTTTTATTGATTTTCTCTGTGTTAGCTAAAACTCACTGATCATCAATACAGTGCCAGATATCTGCACTTCTAACTGATCTAATCGTCATGGCAACCAAAGAGCCCAATTCATCTCGACAGGTTAACGCTGGTAAAACTGAGGCTGGGGAGATGGCTCAGTCAGTAAAGTGTTTGCCATGCAATTTAAGGACTAGATTCCCAGAACCCATGTAGAAAACCAGGTGTGTCTGTAAGTGCCTGTACTCCAGTAAGAGCGATGGGGGGGGGGGGGGCAGGAGGATGCCTGGAACGTGATGGCTAGCAATCTAGTGGAGTTAGTGAGCTCCGGGCTCAAAAAATAAGGTGGGAAAAGTGAGGGAGGAAGAGACACAGTTGACTCCTGGCTTCCCCGTGTACACGGATGAAATCTTTTCAACAGGAAGATGATGGGGTGTGTGTACACGGAGCTATGGGACGATATGGAGGAGAAAGCCCAGGAACTATGGCCCCCGGAGGTATTGGTAACTGTGTCTTCTATGATGTATCATGAGACTTCATGACTTCCCCTGTGGGTAGTATTGAGCAGAAGGAAATCACGTAGCATGTGAAGAGGGAAAACAGTGTATAATGGAAAGTATTTACGACAGGGCTGCTGACCTGGGTTTGACATTTAGGAGGGGTGTATATTGCTATGTGGGTGTAAATGGAATTAACTAAGTCATTTGAGAGGGTATCTTGGTGGGTAGGGTAGTTAAGGACTCAATGGGGTAAAGGTAAAGGGGAAGCTGTAATACTAAGGTAGGTGAGCCGGGAACGCGGCTGGAGTTCGCCTCAGGAAGCTGAGGATTCTCATGTTGAGCCATGAGGGCACCAGCCCTGGAGTCCGATGACAAGGTCTATACAAATGGCACTCGATGAGACACACCATAAGCCAATGAAAGACATTTTAAGTGTGGGCAGTACAAAATGTAGGCTTGCCCATTTCCTGTTGAGGAAAGATATAGAGGGAAATGTGGGCTGGGCTAGCACCTTGAGGCAGTGTGAACCCATGTCTCTGATCCTGTCTTGCTGGTTGTCATTGTCCTAAGTTTGGACAGTTCTCAAAGAAGGCTGGTGACTGTCAGCAGTCACCATCAATGGGGGTGGGGATTAAACTTTAGTCCTGAATGCACTTGCAAAACTTTTCACTCCACGCATTTGTTTCTGTGTGACCAGGCAGAGGTTAACCAGAACACTACACTCTAGAAGATATCTCTATAACTGGGTAGAGTCATTCGCAGACCAAAGGAAGTCTTATCTAGAGAACATCTTTTTTTTTTTAATTAATTTTATTTATTTCTGTATGTGTATGTCTGCATGCAAGTTTGTGCACCCGTGTCGTGCAACGCCGCGGAGGTCAGAAGAGGGTCTCGGATTCCCCTGGAACTGGAGTTCTAGAGAACATCTTGGAGAGCAGTCTGTGTAATGTCAGGTTTCCAACCCAATAGTGTAGTCGTTTGGGGGAAATAAATAGAAAAGCAGTTCACCCATACACTTGCATACACACCAAAATATGTAATCAGTTATCTTGATTCACACTATTTTATTTATTTATTTATTTATTTATTTATTTATTTATTTATTTGTCTTTTTGAGACAGGGTCTCCCTGTAGCCTCAGCTGTCCTGGAACTCACTCTGTAGACCAGGCTGGCCTTGAACTCACAAAGATCCACCTGCCTCTGCCTCCCAAGTGCTAGGATTAAAGGCGTGCGCCACCACACCCAGCAGATTCACACTTTTTAATCAAATATATTTAATATTTTGCTGAAACTTCTGGGATCCTGTTGGAGAGAGAGGTTAAGCTTTCTTGCAGCATCATTAATGAAGTTGCGATATTTAGTCAGACATTTTAGCAAGTACATGAGCTGTAAGGCACATTTTTTTTCCAAACATCCACGGGGCCTAAATTAAAAGCAACAGGGACACCTGCCTTAAACAGTGAAAGGAGGGAGGTGGAACAGTGGTGTGGACACTGCTAAGAAAACTGGGTATTACTTACCAAAAAGACCTGCTAATCCTCACTACAACCTAAAGAGATGTGAATTGTCCCCAGTGTGCCAATGAGCACATCAATAGTTGATAAGTAGTAGTCCAGAATTGAAAATAAGCTCAGGGACTATGGGTACCACCTTATCCTCTACTGTTTCTTTTACAGAAATGAGAATCAGAACTCTTGACACAAATCACTCATATTTCATTTTTAGCTAACCCTCCATTTGGACTGAAATGTATAGAGTTCTCATTCCTTGGTGGGGGCTATATAATTCTCTATAAATCTTTTTGTAGCGTTCATAAAGTTTTGTGCTGAGACATCCCTCCAGGTAGAGTAATCGACACAAATCTTGGCAGGGTAGACTCCATTCTTCTATAGCAGCGAGAATTCTGTGGCCCATGCCATATATCTGAACACTTTACTTCACACATAAATCAAAATATCTCCGTACATTCCAGCAACACAGCCAAAGTGGGACTGAGACTTTTTTTTTTTTTTTTGGTCTTTTTGAGACAGGGTTTCCCTTTAGTCCCAGCTGGTCTGGAGCTCTCTATGTCCACCAGGCCAGCCTTGAACTCACAGAGATCCACCTGCCTCTGTCTCCTGAGTGCTAGGATTAAAGGCATGTGCTACCACACCCGGCCTATTTGAGTCTTCTTTTTAGTTGATGGAGCCACTGTTCATCTGGTGACATGGGTTACGAATCTCGGCTCCTGCATGCCCTTGATCTCTCCTTGTTTTTCCCCTTCTCTCTTGACACAGGGTCTCACTAGGTGTCACAGGCTGCCCTGAAACTCAGGATCCTCCTGCCTCAGCCTCCTGGGTGCTGGGAATACAGATGTGCATTGCCATGCCTGGCTTTCTTCCCTCTGTTCGAATTCCCACTCTGCCTCCATTGGCTAATTCATCATGTTCTATGAGGACAGCTGGGGCTACAGCCCTTGAAAAATAGGTTTGAGTTCATCCTTACTACCATCACCCCATTTCAGGCACTGGTGGGGCTTTCTCATGAGTATTGCCAGTGAATATTTTTAACTTTGGATTTTACTTGTCTTTTTGCTATCTTGTTTATTTTATGTTTACCCTCAACTTTTATCTCTGAAAAAACTTGGGGAAGATTTATTGTAATTTAAATTCTGTCAGCAAATATCTTAATGGTTTTTTTAAGGAAGTTTTGAAGCCTTATACTATTGAAATCTATACTATTATACTATTGAAATCAATCTCAGAAGTATAACTTTGGCGTGTCCCTTTTTATGGAAGATGAAAGTTTTATTATGGGACTTTCTCCATTTCCCCAGTGTTTATGACTTTGACTCCATCATTTTAAGATTGTTAAGAAATAACAGACTATTGGGGAGACAATGTAATTTATGTCCCTTTGTGGGGGCTAGACCGAGCAATGTCCCCCACAGTCTCAGGTACTGGAACTCTCTGTCTCCAGGTGGTGGTTCTGTTTTGGGGTGGTGATGAAATCATTCGGAGGTGTGGCCTTGCTGCAGGAAGGGGCGGGCTTTGAGTTCATAGCCTCACCCCACTTGTCTCTTTCTCTGCTTCCTGTTTATAGCTCTTGGCTCCTGCCTCCATGCCTATTGGGTGCTGCCATGCCTCCCTGCCATGATGGATTTGGAACCATAAGCCAAATTGACCTTTTGCTTTTGTAAATTGCCTTGGTCATGGAGTTTTATCACAGCAACAGAAAACAATAGTAGAGAGTGGCTATTTATTCATATCAGGCTAGCCTTCTTGTTAGTCACTGTTTCCTCATTGTTGAATGTGTGTGCGTCTGTGTAGGCAATGGTGAATATGTGTATATAGACACATGCATGTGTGTGTGTGTGTGTGTGTGTGTGTGGTGTGGTGTGTATACAGGTGTACAGGTGTACTTACCTGTGTGTGCCCATGTAGAGGCAGAGGTTGATGTTGGGTGTCTTTACCTTGTTTTTGGAGATGGAGTCTCTCACTGAAAACGGCACTTGCTGTTTTGGCTAGGCTGACTTTGGAAAGCTCCGAAGTCTCTGTCCCCAGCTCTGGGGTTTCAGATGCACGCTGCCATACCAGGCTTTGTACACAGGTGCCAGGGGTGGGAACTCAGGTCCTCGGGTTTGCATAGCCAGCACTGTGAAGCCATCTCCCCAGCCCTTCAGTATTTACCTTTGATTGCTATTTTATTTTTTTCTGGCACACATCTTCAAGTACTTTATTCAGGTTTTTCTAAATTTGAAATAATCTGGTGAATCTTTCCCAACGGCAACTTGGCTGTATATAGAACCTCACTCTAATGCAGGGCAGCATAGAGACCAGTTAGTGATGTAAAGCATGGGGATTAATTTTTCCTCTCTATTTCTATGTGTGGACCTTATGTGTTTAAAGAAAGCCCAGTCTTCATTTTCCATTTACTATCTTCCTTTAAGTCCAGGGCTTCTCTGTGCTGTCCAGAGGTGCTAGATGCTTAAGTGAGAAGCAGCCAGGCTCTTCCCCGCCCCCACTTCTGCCTGTGGCCTCGTCATCTTTCAGAAGTATCCCCGATCTCCCCTTTCAGAAGTATCCCCTGATCTCCCCCAATTGCTCTCAGTTGACAAGTGTCCCCTAAGTCCATTATAGTTGGACCACCATCTGACTAATGTTCTATAAACTGCAATCCCATGAGAACAAAGACTCACTGTAAAGTGGTGAGCCTTCTCTTAGTCCACAGTATGTTTGCTTTTCTGAGATTTCTACCTTCTTTTTTTCCGAGTTTGGTAGGAGAAAGGAATTAACTTTCTTGTTAAATCTTCTGTTTCATCAATCCTGTATATGTGCTTTTTTCTTCTACTGGTTGTCTTCAAAGTGGCTTCCAATTTAATTACTACCTTTTTAAAAAAAAATTAATTCTTCCTGATCTGCAGTTAGTTTCTCACTAATTACTTGTTCCAGGTTCGTAGTTGAAAAAAAAATGTCCCAGGTCTTATTGAGACACTATTGACATTTAAAACGTGCTTGCTCCCTCCTTTCTACCCCTTTGCCTTCATTCTTCCACTCTTTTTTCTGTTTGGCAGCAATTTAATTTCCCTAAACTCTACAGTGAGTCTCTTCCTTTGAAGAAGAGTATTTTTGTATACTTCATTCTGCTTATTATATAGCTCAGATCTTTAATTTATTTATTCTTATATGTGTGTGGTTTTTGTCTGCATGCATTGTAAGTACATTCATGCATGTGATGACCACATTGGATCCCCTGGAACTGGAATTATAGATGGTTGTTAGCTGTCATGTGGGTGCTGGGAACTGAATCTAGGTCCTCTGCAGGAGTAGCCAATGCTCTTAACTGCCAAGCCAACTCTCCAGTCCCAAGGGAACTTCAATTCCACACTTAGAGAGAAAGCAAGAAAACAAATGGGTTACCAAAGACCATGGGGGGGGGGACCTTGATACTTGTGTGAGGGCAGTTAAGGAAAAGGGTGGGAACCCTTTTCCTTAACTGCCCTGGGAATAATGGAAGAAGAGGAGTCTGGGGGGGGGTTCCCTGGAGGAGTTTTGTTATAGACTTTAGGAACATACTCCAAGATCTCTCTGATAAGGACTCAGAAGAAGTGCCATGTGGGTAACCCAGCCCATCAGGAAAGACAGAAATTCTTCCCAGCAATGCAGAGTTCCCACCAGACACAGGTCTGCAAGGAAAGGTGTTAAGGTCTCTATTGCTAGCTGAAAGTTGTGGAAGAAGTCCTGAGTTCAGATTTTAAAATCAACCCTCCTATCCTATAATCCCACCAGTGGGGAAGCTGAGAGGATCTTGTGTTCAAGGCAAGTTGGGGTTACATAGTAAGATTCTGTCACTTACAAAAAAGGTTTAAGTCTACAGTTTTTTTATACTTCAACTACATGCTCGGTTCCATTGTTCTAGACAGTTCTAGGTGCCAGGGCTCCAGCTGTGTGTTTGTTCTCATGAGCATTACAACTAATGCAATTATAAGGTAATTAGGGGGTACTTGCAAACAGAGTAACTGGGAAGATCAGGGGGATGCTTCCTGAGGAAGTGAGCAGCCTTCTGAAAAACAATGATGCAATGACAGGAAGCGGATGGGGCCAGGAGAGCGGCAGGGGGCTGGGTCACGTGAGCATCCGGCTTCCTGTGGAGAGCACAGAAGAGGCCCTGGAAGGATGTTTTGAAGGGTGGAAATGGAAGAGAAGGATGACTCATTCAAAGTCTGCCTTTTGGAAGAGTTAACTTGAAGTTGATTCTCTCCCACTCGGGGGCGAGGGTGATAGGAGGAAGATGGAGGACGATCTTCCAGGAGGTGAGACTGACGCTAGCTGTGCTGGAAGTGGAAGGGGATGGTAATTTTAAAAATATTGTTCCTGTGTGAAAACCAACCATTTTTGTCGGGTGGTTTTTCTGTGCTGGTGGAGGAGGTGGTGGTGGATTGGGGACATGTTGGTCTACACCTCTTCCATAGTGGTGGACTGGGGACACTGGTTAGTCTGTGGGCTTGTTGGTCTACACCTCTTCCATAGTGGTGGACTGGGGACACTGGTTACTCTGTGGGCTTGTTGGTCTACACCTCTTCCATAGGGTACGAGGCTGGCAGCTTCTGGTTACAGCCTGGGGAAGCCCATGCTTTCGAGCGTCACCAGTTCCTCCTCAGGTCTCCAGGAAGCGGCAGGAAACCAGCCTCTCACCAGTCCCTGCCCGGAGCCCAGTGCCTCTCGGGCACTGGGAAGCATGTTGGACTGTGGAGGTGGTGTAGTGCTCTACCAGATTCTGTCCATCGCACCTCGGTGTGCTTCCTTCCCCTGAGAAAGTCTGGCAACTGCCAGGCTCAAAAGAAGGTTCTGTTCACACCGCACTGAGCAGAATTCCTTGAAGCTCCTGTCGTCATGTCGGCAGCACTCCATCCGTGCCTTCTATTTGCCTTTGTGGGTCCGAGTACCAGAACTGTACTTGTGTTACTTGCGTGTCAAGAATTATGAACACACATAGCAGTCCCATGTTAATCCAGTAACCCCACAGTATGAGGTAAATGCGCATGCTTGCGTGTGTTTGTGTGTGTGTGTGTGTGTGTGTGTGTGTGTGTGTGTGTTGAAACATTTTAACAGAGCTTCCCAAAAGATAAACCAATTTTGTACTGCTCAAAACCGTATGCTGGAGCACGCCTGTTCTGCTGGTTAATTTTGGAACACCTGTCACTATTCTTGTATGAAAAACTTGGAATTAGATTTGAACTTTATTTTGTGGGCTTGCTTAGTAATAACATTTCATTTTTTCATCAACTCTTCTAAGGTCACAAATGGTCAAAGTAGCTCTGCTTGGGAGCCTTGCTCTTCAGGTACAGCTAATTACGCTGGCACTGGATAATTGCCAAGCTCATTTTAAGGAAAAACAGAGATGAGTTTTGAAAATATATTTATTGTTGGGAGGCTTTTGGGGGAAGGAGGGGTCATTACTTCCTCAGGACTAATAGGTCATGTTCAATTTTTTTCTATTATTTTATTTATTTTTTTATTTTTTTATGATTTATTTATTTATTTATTTATTTATTTTTGTATGTGTATGAATGTACTGTCTGCATGCAGGTCTGTGCACCCATGTCGTGCAATGCCGCGGAGGTCAGAAGAGGGTCTCGGATTCCCCTGGAACTGGAGTTCTCCTGGAATTGGAGTTACAGACGGTTCTTAGCCGCCATGTGGGTGCTGGGGATCGAACCTGGGTCCTCTGTAAGAGCGTCGGTGCTCTTAACCGCTAGGCTATCTCTCCAGCCCTATTATTTTAGTTTTTAAAATTGTGTGTCTGTATGTGGGCACATGCCCACAGAAGCCAGATTTATCAGATTTCCCAGGAGCTGGAGCTATACATGGTTGTCAGCAACCCAATGTGGTTGCTAGGATTGAACTCGGGTCTTCTACAAGAGCAGTATATGCTCTTAACCATTGAGCCATCTCTCCAGCCCAATAGGTTGTATACAAATCCAAACAAAACAAAAGCTCTTGGGACTGGAGGGATTGCTCAGTGGTTAAGAGCCTTTACTGCTCTCACAGAGAACCTCACTTGGTTCCCAGCACCCATGTCAGTTGGCTCACAACCACCTGTAACTCCAGCCCTAGGGAATTCAATGCTTTCTTCTGGCCTCTTAGACTACACAGATAACACGCGCGCACGTGCGCGTGCGCACACATACACACACAGACACACACACAGAGAAAGATAAATCTTAAAATAAACTGAAATCTGCGTTTATTTTTTAACATAGTTACTTTTATTCTATAGTCAAGAGTTATCACTAAGAAATCCAATAAATTAATGGACTTTGAAAATTAATTATTTCTTGATGAAAAGAATTTTTTAAAATTGAAATTACTCTGACTGGCTGTAGGGGTCAGGCAGGTGACAAAGTGAAGCCAGCCAGCTCCCGGAGGCAGCAGGTGGCAAGGTGGGTGGTGGGGGGGTGACATTTGATGCCTTAGGAGGTTGTACTGAGCAAAGCATGCAGGAATCTGGCCCCTGTGCCCTTTCCTTCAGCTTAAAAAAGCTGAAAATCTGTTTATTTAGGTGAAAATAGTTGGCAGCTAGATTTTAAAACACCAGCACCGGACAAATAAGACACGCGTGCTTATCTATCTAGCAGTCTGCAGCATGGAGTCTAGATTGTGAAATGAAGACATTTACGTCAACTTGGGACCCCTACAAAAAGAGGGGTGATTGAGTTCTTGAACTCGAGGCTTTGTCTCTTTTTTCTTAATGGGAGGAGACTTTTTTTTTTTTTCCCAAAAACCCTCCAATGGACTCTGTGAGCAATGTATGGAAACATTATTTGTGTCCACCCTGTCATCTCAGGAGAGTGACAGATCACCAAGGAAACCACCAACTGAGCCACCTGTCACTCTCTCAGCTGTACATGCTATTCAGTGAGAGCTGTCATGTAAGGGGAGGTTGTATACTGGTTGTCTGTGGAGGATCTCATTTACATCTCAGGTTATATGCACAGTCCCAAGTTTGTGCAGTAGAATCATGCAGGCCCTGTCAGAGACTGGATATTCTATATTCAAGAACGAACAGACAGCATCACACACATTTGGATGTAGGTTTAGTGGCTCTGAAAATATTCAGATGTGAGTTTTCTACTTGGCTGTGAGCTTTCTGAGAGGAAGACATTTGCCCTGTTCATCCTATATCCAGTAATGCATAGTAGATTTGGGAAAATGGTTTTCTGCCTAAAACATCGAGCATTCTGGAGATTGGCCACTGGGTGAAACATCAGCTTTGGAGTTAGAGATTCATAGTCACCACTGACTTCTTGAAGCTTCTAGAGTAAGTGGATGGCTGGAGAACTTGGGAGAGGCAAACAGGCCAGTGGCAGAAGAGGAAATGAACTTATTCAGGTAAGTGAAGGGTTCCTTCCTCCGTTTTCTGTTACTACAGAAGAATTCCCGGGACTGAATGATTGATAGGCTTGTTTCTCCTCATGGTTCTCAGCTTCTGGTGAGGAGCTGTGTCATAAATTGCTTTGGAGCAATCCATCCTTGAGGTAACCAAGTGGGAATTATCCCACTCTAGTGAAGAAGACATCAGTCTTTATCTCATGCGTGTGTGGTACACATGTGTACAGGTGTGCTTGCATGTGTGTGCATCGGGGGTGGGCAAGGGAGTCATTTCTCGGGTCCTGTCCACTTTGTTTCTTGAATAGTCTCTCACTGACTTGGGCATTGCCAAGCACTTAACCTGTCAGGCTAGTGAGCCTGCTTCCTTCCCTACTGCCAGGATTACAAGTGTCCACTACCATGCCCAGCCTTTTAAAAGTTTTTAATTTTTTTATTTTTGAGAATTTCATACATGAGTATTGTTTTTGAATTATCCATCTATTTTTAAAATGTGGGTTCTTGGGGCTGGAGAGATGGCCTAGCAGTTAAGAGTGCTGACTTGCTCTTGCAGAGGACCCGAGTTCGATCCCCAGCACCCACATGGCAGCTGAGAACCGTCTTTAACTCCAGTTCCAGGGGAATCCGACACCCTCTTCTGACCTCTGCAGCATGGATGCACAAACCTACATGCAGACAGTACATTCATACACATAAAAAAATAAAAAAATGTGGCTTCTTGGTGTTGAACTTGGGTCCTTGTGCTTGCAAGGCAAGGACTTTCCGACTGAGCCATCCAAGTCTCTCTTAATAACCTGATTCTCTCTGAAAGTTCACACTGTTTCTCAGTACTGTTCCTAACAACATGATGTTAGTATTCATTGCAACTTGCCTGGATTTAGAATCACCTAGGAGATTGGGGCGGTCCATCTCTGAGGATGTCTCTGAGGGTGTTTTCATGATGATCTAACTGAGGCAGAAGACTCACCTTATTGTGGGTGGAACTGAGAGTTCGATGGAATCAAAGGAGGGAGCTAGGTGTGTGCTGTCATTCTCTCACTCTGCTTCTTGAACCATGATTCGAACGGCTCTGCTCCAGCGAGCCCTGCCAAGACAGGCTGAACCCTCTGAAGCCATGAGCCCCAAAGCTTTTCCTGTCCTAAGTCATTTATCTCAGATACTTTGTTACAGTGATGGGACATTCGGCCATCCAGGGATCAATGTTGAATGTCAGTTTTGGAGGAGACAAACCATATTCAAACCATCTCCTGGTAACAGGAGAGATATAACCACTATTGTATTCACAGTGGTCAGCATGTAAGAAATATTCTCAGGTAATAGCTGGTAAATAAAGAAATGAACAAAGTACTAGGTAACAGATAGTGTGCAGTCCTGCAGAGAGAGGATTTAAGCAAAGTCATTGAAGAGAGGCTCTAAGAGAGGCAATTTTAGAGTTTGGTGATTTACGTGAGAGCTGTAGCAGTCTTGGAATTAATCTATGCTGAGCAAGTGGGGATTAGCTTAGCCATATCTCGGAAAGCTTCCCTACCTGTCCTCGTCTGTCCCTTCTCCACCCTTTCAGTTGATACTCCGCTCTAACAGCACCCTGTGTTCAGTATTTAGTGAAACACCCATTACTCAGTATCATGTGTCTGAGGGTCTCTGCAGCCACCACGATTCCATGAGCCTCGTAAGTGTGGAGACTGTGGATCTAGACTCTTACCCCAACCCTTACATACCACACTGCTAAACAGAATGGTGTAGACAAAGTTTTTTTTTTTTTTCTTTTTCTTTCTTTTTTTTTGGTCTTTTCAAGACAGGGTCTCCTTGTAGCTGCCCCAGCTTGTCCTGGAACTCGTTCTGTAGACCAGGCTGGCCTTGAACTCACAAAAGATCTGCCTGCCTCTGCCTCCCAAGTGCTAGGATTAAAAGCATGCACCACCATGCCTGGCAGTTTTTGTTTTGTTTTTTTTTTTGAATAGTGATAACTACAGAAAGAGAGAAAAGTAGCTTTCATACCATATAATAAATATAGAATTGAGAAATGCACCAGCCTAGATGAATTTGTGATGGAGGGAGAAATTGATTATTCCTAAGAGGACATTATTAAGGTTTCTCAAAGAGACTTCCAGGGCTGTGATATTAGGCAGGACTTCAGGAAGTAAGCATCCATTTAGACTTCTTACAATGCCACTTAAAGGGAAATTTTCCCTTTACTTTTTTAAGGCTTAAAAACTTGGAGTTTTCTTAGTAGGCATGAATGAGCACCTGAGGTAAGGACAGTGAGGGAGATTTTCCACATCTGACCGGAATAAAATAAAAGTGGAGGCAGAAATGCAATGGTCTTTCCAGCTACACAGGGAAACACTTATGAAGTGTGGAAATGTTCAAAATATAATGCTTAATGAGAAGCAGACTCCCCAAATGGCAGACACAGTGTTTACTTCTAAGACAAATATGTTTTTCTCTCCTTTTCTTTTTTTTTTTTTTTTTGTATGTGTATGAATGTATTGTCTGCATGCAGGTCTGTGCACCCGTGTCGTGCAATGCCGCGGAGGTCAGAAGAGGGTCTCGGATTCCCCTGGAACTGGAGTTCTCCTGGAATTGGAGTTACAGACGGTTCTCAGCCGCCATGTGGGTGCTGGGGATCGAACCCGGGTCCTCTGCAAGAGCGTCGGTGCTCTTAACCGCTAGGCTATCTCTCCCAAATGAGTTTTTCTTAGAAATAAACACATGCACAGAAAATGAAAGATCATGAAGGCATTTGCTGGTTTACTGGGTAACATCAAATTTTCTTTAACAGCTAACTTTTTATGGCATGTACTTTTCTTTTTTCTAGGGGTTCTGGGATGAGAATTATTACTCAGAGTAAGAAGCACAATAATATAATTCACCATGAACATTCTCCCTATGAAGTCTTTGAATAACATGCTTAATAAGATGGAAAACGATGGTGATATTTGTTAAGTGAAAGGAGTAGATTTGAAATTTGTTACACGTTTATAATGTTACAGGTGGCTGTGTATCAAAACACCAGAAGATGGTGCTTGTCTCTTCTTGGTGAGACTGGGGTGATTTTTATATTATTTTTCTGTATTTTTTAGTTATAGAAACTATAATTATAGTTGTCATAACATTTTAAAAATCAATAAAATGTTCTTTTATATCTATGTTTTCTTTAGAATGAAAATAATTATTAAGCATGATTACCCATAAGTATGTCAGAAAAAAACATAGAGGTGAGGCAGCATGTCTACATGCTATAAGACTTAACTTTATTACCTGGGTATGGTGGCTCCTTTAATCCCAGCATTCAGGAGGCGGAGGCAGGGAGATCTCTATAAATTCAAGGCTAGTGTGGTCTACATGATGAATTCTAAGCCTGCCAGGGCTACATATCCTGTCTCCACAACAATAAAAGAGTTAAGTTTACAACTATTCGTATTATGCTATTTTTTCTGCTCTTTTCTGACTACCCCTGCCCATTTTAATGCCAATAAAATCCTAAATTGCAAAATAATGAGTAGGTGTTGCTTTGTGTGTAGCTCTTCTGCTTGAAACACCCCATAGCTTCTACTGCTTTGGAATAAATCCAAAACCCTTCAGTGGATTGGCAAGGCCTGGGTGCCTTGATTTCGCCTGCCCCTGCTCTCTTCTGCTATGTCACCCACCCCCACAACTTTCTTGTCCCTGCGTCACCATAGCCATGTGTCACTCTCTCTACCTAACATGGACTTCTTCAACTGATATGTTTCTGGGACAATTCTCTTCTACCTCCACTCGCCTCACAAATGCCTGCACAGCTGAAATGCCACTTCCTGTCATTCTTGTCTGCTTCCTCCTTTACTCATTCTGATTTACACATGTCCTCTCAGCCTGGTGTACATCTTCTGTGAGCCATGGCAGCATGAACATTTCTTGTTTGGCTGTTGACATTGCCCGTTAGGTTTTTGTCTTTGGCTTCTTGCTCACTGTGGTATTCTCGAGGCTTGGCACCCAAACAGATGTGTGGGTTGATCAGATGCCTGGATAAGTGCATAGCACCGGGGCCCCAGAGAGGCATGTCACAAGGTTTTTACTCCTTAGGCAACTTTTAAGGCTGGAGTAGAAGGCAGCAGCTACAAAGGTTCTCGGTGGTTACGTGGTGGTGCACGCCTTTAATCCTAGCACTTGGGAGGCAGAGGCAGGCGGATCTTTGTGAGTTCAAGGCCAGCCTGGTCTACAGAGTGAGTTCCAGGACAGCTGGGGCTACAGGGAGACCCTGTCTCAAAAAGACAAAAAAAAAAAAGTCTGATAAAAGTTCACAGAACCAGTCTGGGCTGAGGTTGTAGTACAGTGCATGTTACTATGACATAGTTTTACAACCTGGGTAATTTATAAAGAAATGTATTTCTTCTGGTGCTGAAGGCCAGGCAGTCCAAGGTCAAGGCCTCTTTGTGGGGCAAGGGTTCTCTTGCTGTATCCTGGTCACGGTGGAAGCATCGCATGGCAACAGAAAGGGTGTGTAGCAGTTCAGATCACTCTTAGAGAGTTCCACCCTCATGGTGTCTAATCCAAATCATCCCAAAGGCTCTACCTCCAAATACTGATAGCATAAGAAGTCAGAGGTTCAACTTCCCCCTCTGGAGCCGGGAACAGTGGCAACATCATAACCCACAGGCACTTGTGGACACAGTGGTGCTTTGGTTAGATCTTGACTAAGAGATTACCAGGGAGATGCAGGTCAGTACCACATGAAAGCTGGGAATGATGGCGCATGCATTTTTTTTGGTAAATTTTTTATTGAATTCTTATGTATTTCATACAGAACATTTTTTTTAAGAATTTAAAAAAAATTTTAAAAATTTATTCTTGTATGTGTATGAATGTACTGTCTGCATGTAGGTCTGTGCACCCGTGTCATGCAATGCCACAGAGGTCATAAGAGGGTGTTGGATTCCCCTGGAACTGGAGTCAAAGACGGTTCTCAGCTACCATGTGGGTGCTGGGGATCGAACCCGGGTCCTCTGCAAGAGCAGTCGGTGCTCTTAACCACTAGGTCATCTCTCCAGCCCCATACAGAACATCTTAATCATCTTTACATCTCCTTCCCAATTGGTGCCCTCCCATCACCCACCCCCCACTGGAATTCATACATTCTGTCATTTGTGTTAAGGCCAATCATGTAAAGTTAGTGTTCTCAGATGTCCCCCTAGCCAGCCTATGTAGAGTCCCTCCCTGTAAGGTCAGCTTTTCCTCAGCTGCCAGTAATCAACTGTCAATCATTCTTAAACTGAAATTTGGTCCTGCTGTCCATTTCCACAGTTCCGTGCTGGGTTTTTGTCTGCTTGAGTTTGCCTGGGTCTTGTGCATGCTGACACCATTGCTGTGGGTTTATATGAGGAAGGTCCCAGGACCCTGTAGGACTCTATTTTCCTGTGATTATGCACCTTTTCCCTGGCTCATATACTCTTCTTCTCCTCAATGGTCCCTGCGCTCTGGATGGGTGGAGTTTAATATAGGAGTTCTGTCCAGAGTCTCACATTCTGCACACTCATATTGTCTATGCTTTGGCCATTTGTGTCCTTTTGTGTTCCTGCCCCTGTGTTGGATGAGGAAGCTTCATTGATGAGACTTGTGAGATGCATTAGTCTTCTCTTTATCCCTTGTTCTATGTTCTGTGAGCCTTAGGTGTAGAGACTGCATTGTAGATGTGCCACTTGGGCTGTGTATGTTCAGTTGTGTATGATCTGTAATAGTGTCTGTTGCAAAAGAAGCTTCTTTGTTGAGTGGTGCCTGGGAGACTTGTCTGTGAATATAGAGATTCATACGTGGGGGTGGAGGCAGGCAGATCTTTGTGAGATTGAGGTCAACCTGATCTACATAGTGAGTTCGAGGCCAGCTTGGGCCAAACATCACATTGAGCTCCCAGTCAGAGAGGCTGTCATCAAAAAAACAAATAACAAATGTTGGTGATCACGTGGGGAAAAGGGAAGCTCTAAACATTATTGGTGGGGGCGTAAACTGTGGGAATTAGTACCAAGGTTCTTCAAAAGTCTAAAAATGGAACTTTTATATGACCCAGCCACACTACTCCAGGGCCGATACCCCAAGGACTCTACGTCAGCATAGAGCAGTTATGTTTAGTGCAGCACTGTATACAGTAGCCAAGTCATAGAATCAGATAGGTTCTCATCAGCAGATGACTGCATAAAGAGAATGTGGTACTTATACACAACAGAGTTTTATTCAGCCATAAGAATGAAACAATGCAATTTACAGGAATATGTATGGAACTGGAGATGACTATGCTAAGCAAAATAAGTCAGGTATTGCACGTTTCCTCCTATATGTGGAATCTGAGAAGGAGGGAAATGAAGGTAAAAGGAATATTAGAGATGTCGATGGGAGGGGGTAGGGCATAAGAGGGAAGTGGAGGGGGTGAATATGAACAAAATACATAGAATACATGTATGGAGAACTTACGTTGTATAAGTGACAACTGCTAATGATAAAAGAGATCAGCTGTTGGGGACAACTGCACAGGCCAAGGCATCTGGACAAGGCAGTGTTGAGAGTGACATGGGCCTTGGGTTAACAGGAGAGGAAGAGGAGTGCTCAAAGTGGGGAGTGAAACAGGAAAAAGGTGTAGGTCCAGGTTGCCGAGGCCCATGAGCCTTCCTTATTGCTTTTAAGGCAGGGTCTCTCTTAGTTCAGGCTGGCTTTGAACTTGCAATGTAGTTAAGGATGATACTGAACCTTTTTTTTTTTTTTTTTTGTCCTTTCGAGACAGGGTCTCCCTGTAGCCCCAGCTGTCCTGGAACTCACTCTGTAGACCAGGCTGGCCTTGAACTCACAAAGATCTGCCTGCCTCTGCCTCCCGAGTGCTAGGATTAAAGGCGTGTGCCACCACACCTGGCATACTGAACTTTTGATCCTCCTGCCTCAACCTCCTGAGTGCTGGGATTTACCACCATGCCCAGTTTATGCAGTGATGGAGATTGAACCCAGGGCTTTAGGCCTGCTAGGCAAGTGCTCTATCAATTGAGCTGTAACCCTAGCCCAAAGATTGGCATTGTTTAAGGTGGATATCTGATGAGTAGCCTAATAATTAGAAACAATACTAATGAGTTCTGTCATTGTCTCCAGTAACAGACATAAATCCAATGCACACACCACGGTCCCTGTTAGAGAAAACCCCAGACATGCCTGCAGCTCATTCCACTGTCAGCACTAAGCGCCTTTACTGAAACAGTGCTATGGGAAATTAGCTCATGAACAGCAGTGACAGGAAGTATCATTTGGGAGCTAAACGTTTATGCTTTGCCCAAGCTCTTTTAAAAAATTTATGGTAGGATCAACATTATCATGCCAATAAAGGGAATTATGAAAAACCTGAACAAAGGAAGAAATGTAATTATTGTTTGAGCACAGGAGGACACAGCAAGCCTTGCATTAGAGAATTGCTGGAATAGGAAAACCTCTTGTATTTTTATAGGTTTATTTTTATTAGTCTTTGATAATTTCATACATGTATATAAAGCATTCTGATTACTCTTTTATCTTCCACTCCCTTGAGCCGCCTCCTCCTCCTCTTCCCCCCTTCCTTCCTTCCTTCCTTCCTTCCTTCCTTCCTTCCTTCCTTCCTTCCTTTGTCTTTTCAAGACAGGGTCACCCTGTAGCCCCAGCGGGCTTGGAACTCACTCTGTGGACCTGGCTGGCCTTGAACTCACAGTGCTAGGATTAAAGGTGTGCGCCACCACGCCCAGCTTAAAGATGGTTCTTAGCCACCATGTGGGTGCTGGGAATTGAACCCAAGTCCTCTGCAAGAGCAGTCGTTGCTCTTAACCGCTGAGCCATCTCTCCAGGCCCCCATTGCCTTCTTTCATTTCCCTACCATTGGACCCGTTCTTCCCAACAGATGCCTCTCATTTTCATGTCATTTTGTTATTGATTTTGCTCTGTGACCTACTGATTGAATTGGAGTGGCTTGCAGGAACATGGGTGTGGAGTTATTTACTAGAGTACTGGCAACGTATCAGTAGCTGCACCACTGAACAAAATAAATGACTCATCCTCCCCTAGCTCTTCAGGGGACAGGTAGGGTCCCATGAATCCTTCCCCATCCCTGATGGAATATTGGTGGGCTTGATCTTGTGCAGGTTCTGTGCAGGTGACCAGTGTTGTGTGTTCTTGACCTGTCCAGAAGACAGTATTTCATATCAGTCTTCCCCATCCTTTCCCTCTTAGATTCAGTTGTCTTTTTTTGTGATGTTCCTTGAGCCCTGGAGGAGGAAGAGGAGGTGATGTCCCACTTGGCACTGAGCATTCAGTACTCACTATTCTCCAAATTTTGACCACTTAGAGTCTCAGCATTATCCATTACCTACTGCAACCAGAAGCTTCTCTGACCAAGTCTGAGAACAAGGCCAATCTAAATACAAATATTTAGAAAGCAGTTTGACAACACTACCATTGAGCAAAATAGCATCAGTATATCTCCCAGCCCTTTCTCAGCCATGGACCTGGTTAAAATATCAGGCATAAATTCTTTCCTACAGAGTGAGTTTCAAATCTAGTCTGGACCAGTTGGTTACTGCCATAACGGTCATGCCACTATTGTACCAGTTGGCACATTTTATCTGACAGGTTGCTATTGAATTTCACAAAGGTCACAGCTGGGTGAAACTGTTGATGACTTTTCTTTCCCAGTGGCTGGTAAAACTCCTTCCAGCACTATCAAAGCTAGCCGGCAGGGAAGAAGCTTCCAGCTCAGATCCCTAGTATATTGTTAAATGAAAATCATTTATATTCTTAGAGGTCTCTAATCATAACTCTGTTAAATGTTTCTTCTAATAGTTACCTCTTCACAACATCCAAACATGGACACGTATTGACTTATCTGTGATGGTCATTATTTGCTAACTCCCAGCTGGTGGACAACACTTTTTCTCCCCCGCCATTTTCCCACCATGATTGTATTATGACATAATGATGATTATAATGATCATATTCTATTTTGAGTTACTCTGGTGCCTTACAGATAAACTGGACCAGAATTTTAGATTTGATACTCCTGTAAATGTGAGGTAATGTCATCCCTGGAGGGAGGTCAGGCAGCTATAGGAGGAGTGAGCAACAGGCAAGGAAGGACATAGTCTTAGGGATCTTCCCTGACTTTTGTTTGTTTTTGAGATGGAGATCTCTATTTTTTAGCCCATGTTGGCCTCAAACTCTTGGTCTTCTTCCTCAGCCCTCCAAGTAGCTAAGACTTTAGGTGTATGCCAAAATACCCAGCCCCCTTAACTTCTCTTTATTTTCTGGTCTAAGTCCAAAAGGCCACACATAATTTTGGTTCTGTCTTCAAAATATACCCAGAGTTAGAGTGAATCCTTGGAACCCATTCTGGTCTCAGCTCCATCCTCTCTTGACTGCTTTATTGTAATTACTTTCATTTTATTTTATTAGTTTTTGGTATGTGTGTGGTATATGCCTGTGTGTGTGTGTGTGTGTGTGTGTGTGTGTGTGTGTGTGTGTGTGTATGTGTGTTCTTTTTTGGGGGGGTCTTTTTGAGACAGGGTCCCCCTGTAGCCCCAGCTATCCTGTAACTCACTCTGTAGACTAGACTGGCCTTGAACTCACAAAGATTTGCCTGCCTCTGCCTCCTAAGAGCTAGGATTAAATACATGCACTACCATGACCAGCAATGTGTGTGTTCTTGTATTATTGCCTGGGTATAGAGGCCAGAGCTTGTAGTCAGGAGTCTTCCTCTGTTCTGTGCCACTTTAGTTTGTGAAATAGAGTCTCTGCTCAACTTGGAACTCATTGATTTGATGAAACTGGCTGGCAAACTCTAGGAATACTCTTGTCTCCACCTCCTAAGCAATAGGATTATAGGCACACACCACTTTGACCACATTTTTACATGGGGACTGGGGATATGAACTTAGATCCTTATGCTTGAGCAGCAAGCATTTTGCTAAATGAACCATCTCCCCAGGCCTAATGAGGTAATTACCTTCTTAGGGGCTTCTCATTTCTGCACTGGCTTCTTTGCAAAATTTTAAAGTGCAAGCCGGAGTATGACAACGTGCTGCTGCTCTATTCCCAGCCTCCCAGGACTCTCTACTTGACACCCCTGTGCATAGGCCACAGCTGCTGACCGGATTTCACTCCCAACGCTCCCTTCCTTAACCCACATGACCCTGAATTTTCCTTCAGTCAGTCTTGGGGACTGTGCACCTTGGTTTCTCACCTGGCATATTCTTTCCTTAGTACCCTGTTCATCCTATTCTTTTTCTTGAGCTGCTGTGGACGGAATGGCAGAAAATAAAAGAAAGGGCAGAATCCGACTAGTGTCTGAAGAAACTTGACCTGCGGGGTGCTAGGAACAGTCTGGGACTGTGGGAAGCCTCTAACAATAAGATGGCCTTAGGCATGGTGACTGGTTAAAGCAGAAAGAGGTTAGGAATCTAAAAAAGAGAGAAAAGTTAATGTGGAGAGAATGTCTCTTAGGAGGGACAGGGCGCAAGATCAAAAGCATGAGCAGATGAAAAAAAATTAATTAACAAGTTCATGCCTGAGAGCCATAATTTTCTCTGTGAAATAGAAGGCAGAGTCTAACCTGAGGTGGTGAGGGCCAACTTAGGGGGAAAGAGGAGGTGACGCTGTGGGTTTGAGGCACATCAACTGCTGAAGGCAACGGGAGAGAAATGACCAAGGGGCACAGGCCAGGCCTCCTCTGAATGCTGAGGGACCAAGCAGAGCTGAAAACCTGGAATTTGATGTTTCCCCCTGCACACAGAGGCATCGTTTATTTTTTTCCTTAGTGATGGCTTATGTGTAGTAGTAATAATAACTAACATGTAACAGAGGACTGCTATTTTCTTCATTTTACAGATGATGAAATTGAGGTGTACTGGTATTATGCAGTCTGTTAGAAGTCAGTAGTGGTGTTTTCCAGAGAAATAACCACTAGAACATTCATTCATTCATTCATTCATTCATTCATAAGAATTGGTTCATATTGATTATGGAGGCTGATAAGTTCCAAGGCATACACTCATCGAGGTGGAGACTTGGATGTAGAAGCTGATTGATGTACTATAGTCTCAATGCTGGCAAGCTTGAGCCCTCCTCCCGAGTTAGTTGATGTTTTAGTCTGAGTTTAGTAGGAAAGAACCAGCATCTTAGACTAACGACTGTAGGGCAGAGGAATCCCTCTTCTGTTGAGAGGCTAACTCTTTTTGTCCTATCCAAGCCTTCAACTGATTGGATGGGGCCTACTCTCATTAGGAAAAGGCCACCTGCTTTACTTAGTCTACTCTTTAAATGTTAATCTCACCAGAAACATTCTCAAACAGACCAGCAAAGTGTCCAAATACTGTTTGGTCCAATCGAGTTGACATATGAAATTAAGCATCATAGTTATGAGCCCTGAACTCAAGCCCAGGCATCTCTACCTATCCTGGATTTCCATTGGAATCCAAGATTTGCTAAGATAGTTGGCTGAGCCATTGAAGGGTGGTTGCAGTGATGTGTGGGCTGGGAAACTCTAGTGCTGATGGCATTATTAATAAGTATCATTATTCTTAGCAATAAAGCCAAGTGAATGTGTGTGAGTGGAGGTATTGGAAGTCTCCAGTGAGCTTATAAAGCAATTGAGGTGATACAATCCATCATGGTGGAAGAGTCGAGGCTGACCCACTTCCTTCAGCAAGGTTCCACCTCTCAAAGGTTCCACAATTTTCCAAAACAGCACCGCTAACTGGTAGTCAGACATACACATGAGCTTATGAGGGACATTTCACATTCAACTCACAACATATATATGTTTTTTTAGTGTTATCCTTTCACCATGCAATTGATACTTTAAGAAGCATTAATGAGCTATTACATCCTTTCTCTGGTGACAATGCTAAATTTTCATCAGAAATGGCTGATCTGTATTTTGACTTCATAAAATTTAGTTGAAATGCCATATTCAATATATCCAGGTTGCTCAAAAATACAAGATTTATAATAACCAAACAGAGAATTGGTTTTGTATTTAAATGTAGATCCATGAAAATGAAATATAAAAGTATTTCCTCTATCCCACTGGCCACTTTGCAAGTGTCCACTAGCCATCTGGAGCTGCCACGATAAATGGCTCACATGTAGATCTTAAAGAAGAACACCATGATCTACTCTGTGGTCTCCCTTTCCCACTGGCTGTGGGATGGAAATAACTAGAAGAATTGGACTCAGAAGTGGTAGCCAGATGTTGGGGTTGGCAAAATGACTCTACCCACTACTAAACTACTATGTGAATGAGGGTGAAATCTCCATTCTGTTCAAGACTAGGTGCTTTCTAGTCTCATTTTTCAGCCAATCCTCTAACAAATACTTTCCCCAGTACTTTTATTTTTTGAGGCAGGGTCTCCCTATAGCTCCAGCTGGCCTTGAACTCACATAGATCCTCCTGCTTCTGCCTCTCAAGTGCTGGGATTAAAGGCGTGTACCACCACGCCTTGCTTAAAGGTGGTTCTTAGCTGCCATTTAGGTGCTGGGAATCTAACCTGGGTCCTCTGCAAGAGCAGTCTGTGTTCTTAACCACCAAGCCATCTCTCCAGCCCCCTTACCTTGTTACTTCTTTTTTTAATTATTATTTTTTTTATGTGTACCAGTGTACTGTCTGCATGTAGGTTGGTGCACCCGTGTTGTGCAATGCTGGGGAGGTCAGAAGAGGGTGTCTGATTCCCCTGGAACTGGAGTCAAGATGGTCCTTAGCCGCCATGTGGGTGCTGGGAATCAAACCTGGGTCGTCTGCAAGAGCAGTCCGCACTCTTAACTGCTGGGCCATCTCTCCAGCCCCACCTTGTTACTTATCTAGTATTTTGTCACAGTAATGAGAACATTAGCTAATACATTTGTCTAAATTATATTAAATTTCCATTGTTTCTCTTTTTACATTGAAAAAGTATGGTTACTAGAAAGTTCTGAATAATCTGTGTGGCTCACATTCTATTTCCATTGCACAGTGCTTGTTTACACTACTGGAAAGTGAAAATATCACTTAGGCTCACATCTAGTTGGGTAGAAATTAGTCAGATGGTGATACAACCTATAAGGGATGCTAGGAAATACAGACAAAATCCCTGGCTAAGTATCCACATGTCTTGGATGCAAAGAAGTAGCACCGGTGGATAGATAGCAGCTTCTGTTACAGAAGAGGTAGAAGCTGTGATGGGAGATAAACAGTAATGATAAGGCCCAAGATGCAGCAGTGTGGACAAAGTTCCAGAGAAGGAGGTTAAGGAATTTAGAATAATCATTTCACCATTATATGCAAGACAGTTACTTTCCTTTTCACTGTGACAGGGACACATACCATTGTGAGTTGCACTGATTAACTGAATTGGTGCCAAGTCACACCTTAAGCCTCCACAGACTACTGGAATTTTATACTTAGAATCCCCATCCTGAGGAGAACTGGCACTCAGCACACTCCTGGCTTAGAACAGTTCCTCTACAAACATTTGTTGAACAAATATATGAATGAATGAAGCCACTCAGATGAAGATAAAAGAACAGGAGCCAGGATTCATAATTCATTCATTCAGCAAATATTTGTACATTTATTGTTCTAGACACGGAGCATACACAGACAGTACTTGTACTTTAAAAGATCAGGGCTTAACATAAAAAGCATACAAATATATATGATGCCAATTCACAACAAATACTATGAATAAAAAGAAAAGAAAATGGAGAGTTTGGGAATAATGATCACTTTTATTTTAGACTGAGTGACCGAGGGAGGTGCTGACGGTGGCTGCAGCAGCTGCTGTCGCTTCTCTCCCTTTCCTCTCCCTCCTCTCCCTTCTCCTTCTTCTCCGTCTTTTCCCCTCCTTTTTGTGTTTGTCAGGTCTCAATATTAAGTTCAAGCTGGCCTTGAATCCTCAATCCTCCTGCCTCAACTTCCGAAGTGCTGGGATAACAGGCATATACCACCAGACCCAGCATAGGAAGCCTTTTTAATTAATTCTTTGAGAATTTCATACAATGTATTTTGATCATATTCACTCCCAACTTTCCTGAAACCCTTCCCAGATCCCCCACATTCTTACTCCCCCACTTCCAAAAACTTTTAAAAATAACTCGAGTTCAATTGGCACTGCCTAGATACTCCTTTACATCGAGCCATCCACTGGAGAAGGCTGACCTATCAGGAGCTGTACCCATCAAGGGTACAGCTGATAGGCCTTCTCCTAGAAGTCATCGATTGTCCACAGCTCCTCAGTTAGGGGTGGATACTCATGAACCCCCTTCCCGCTCCAGGCTAGAATGTTGACTAGCTTCATCTAGTGCAGGCTGCTGTGAGTTGAGTTCATGAGTGCAGTGGTCCGCTCACATACAGAAGACACGGTTTCCCTCCAGTCCTCCCCGACCTCTGGCTTTTACAATCTTTCTGCCCCACTTTCATGATGGTTCCAGAGTCTGGGGATGAGTGTGATTTAGATGTCTCGCATGTGGCTAAGTGTTCCACTGACACTCTCTGCACTTGAACACTTGTGAATTTTTCTTTCTTTCTTTCTTTCTTTCTTTCTTTCTTTCTTTCTTTCTTTCTTTCTTTCTTTCTTTCTTTCTTTCTTTCTTTCTTTCCTTCTTTCCTTCCTTCCTTCCTTCCTTCCTTCCTTCCTTCCTTCCTTCCTTTCTTTCTTTCTTTCTTTCTTTCTT
Source organism: Rhizomys pruinosus (assembly GCA_009823505.1). Classification (NCBI taxonomy): domain Eukaryota; kingdom Metazoa; phylum Chordata; class Mammalia; order Rodentia; family Spalacidae; genus Rhizomys; species Rhizomys pruinosus. The sequence continues at coordinate 1,482,395 of VZQC01014038.1, read as the reverse complement.
TCTTTCTTTCTTTCTTTTTTGGTCTTTTTGAGACAGGGTCTCCCTGTAGCTCCGGCTGTCCTGGAACTCGCTATGTAGACCAGGCTGGCCTGGAACTCACAAAGATCCACCTGTCTCTGCCTCCCAAGTGCTAGGATTAAAGGCGTGCGCCACCACACCCGGCGTGAATTCCTACATTAACCACCATCTGCTGCACAAAGAATCTTCTCTGGTGAGGTCTGAGAGTTGCAGTCATCTATGGGAAGAGAGATACAAATTCAGAGGGTTGTTTGATACTGTGTCCTGATAGAATAACAGTTGTAGGTTTGTCCTTGAGGGTCTGTAAGCTCACCAACTATGGGCTCTTGGCAAGATTTGCAATTCCAGGCATGTGATTCTTGTGGTCTTAAAATCAAGCAGAAAGCAGTTGGTTACCCCTGTAACATTTGTTTCACTGTTGCACCCATGGGCTTATCTTTCCACGCTGGTCGTTACTGTAGTTCACAGGGTTCACAGCTGGTAAGACTGTTGATGTCCTTTCCCCCGACAGCCCTGGAACTAACTCTGTAGACCAGGCTGGCCTTGAACTAACAAAGATCCACCTGCCTTTGCCTCCCGAGTGCTAGGATTAAATGCGCATGCCACCACGCCCAGCTAGGATTAAGGTCTTTTTTAGTTGTGAGATTTTTAATTATGGCTTCTATACTACTGGGTGCTATAGATCTGTTTACAACTTTGGTAAGTCAAACGCATCTAGAAATGTTTCTATTTCTTTCAGATTTCATAATTTAGTAGAATATTTTAAACCATGTCCTCCTGATTCTCTGAATTTCCTCAGTGTCTTTTCATCTTTAATAATATTAATTTGCATCTTCTCTTACTTTTGGTTAATTTGACTAAAGATTTGTGAATTTTGTTGATCTTTTCAAAGAACCAATTCCTTGCTTCTTTGATTTTATTCTTAAAATTTCAATTTTCATCAATTTCTGCCATGATATTCATTATTTCTGTCTACTGCCTTTGGGGTTGATTTTGTTTTGTTTTGTTTTTTCCAGTGCTCTAAGGTGCATCATCAGGTTGTTTATATGAGATCACTCTATAGAGCCATAAACTTCTCTCTTAGGACTGCCTTAATTGTATGCCATGGATTTGTACATTATGTTCTCCTTATCATTAAATATAGGAACCTTTTTTAACTTTCTTGATTTCTACGATGTCCCATTCATCATATAATAGTGTGTCATGTAATACCATGAGTTTGTATATTTTCTGCAGGTTCTCTTGTTGTTGATTTCTAGTTTCATCCCATTGTAGTAAAAGATAGCACAGAACATAATTTCTATTTTCCTGTATTTTCTGAGAATTACTTTCTGTATTAATATGTGATCTATTTTAGAGAAGGTTCCTTGGGGTGCTAAGAAGAATGTTTATTCTTTGGTATTTGTTGGAATCTTCTACACGTGTTGTTCAAGTCAGTTTGATCTACAATGCTATTTAATTCTAGTGTTCCTTTATTAATATTTTGTACAGTTCATCTGTTTAATGGTGGGAGTGAGGCATTAGAGTCACCCAGTATTATTACATTGGAGTTAGTCTGTGATTTTAAAACTAGTAGTATTTTGCTTTCTAAAATTGCATAAACCTATAGTTGGTGTACACATATTTAGAATTGTAATTTTCTCTTGATGGATTGATCCCTGGAATAAAATGAAATAACCTTTCCATATGCTTGGAATACTTTTTTCCATCCTTGCACCCTAATATTGTGTTTATCTTTGGCAGTAAGATGTGTTTCTTGGAGGCAGCAAAAACAGGTGTTCTTTTTTTTGTTTTATTTTTTGGTCTTTTCCAGACAGGGTCTTCCTGTAGCCCCAGATGTTCTGGAACTCACTCTGTAGACCAGGCTGGCCTTGAACTCACAAAGATCCCCCTGCCTCTGCCTCCTGAGTGCTAGGATTAAAGGTGTTCACTACCACCCCTGGCGGTGTTCTGTTTTTTTAATCCAGTTTGCTACTCTGTATCTTTGGTTAGTGACTACAGACCACTGACATTCAGAGTAATTATTGAAAGGTAAATATTGCTCCTTGTCATTTTGTTGATTTTGTAGTGTTTGGGACTTTCTTAGGCTCCTTCTGTTTAATGTATTCCATAGCATCATCAATTTTTTCCTACTGTAGTCCCTTAAATGTGTTCATCTTTCTCTTAAGGCCTGAAGTATCCCTTTCAGTAAGTATCCTTTACAGGGCTGGGCCTAGTGGTCATGAATTCCCTTATCATGTAAAGTTTTTCTTTCCTCATCAATTATGACAGATAGTTTTGCTGGGTATATTAGACTGGCTTGGCAACTATGATCTTTCAAAGTTTGAAGGACATCAGTTCAAGCTTCCTGGTTTTGAGGTTTGGATTGGAAGTCAGCAGTTATTCCAATGGACTTGCCTTTATGCGACGTGGCCTTTCTCTTTTGCAGCTTTCAATATACTTCCTTTGCTCTGTACATTTAATATTTTGACTATAATATGATATAGTTTCTACCCTGGTCCTGTTTGTTTGGTGTTTTATGTGGTTTTTGTATCTGTATGGGCTTTCTTTCTTAAATTTGGGAAATTTTCTTCTATGATTTTATTAAAGGTAAATTTTACTGTTTTTTTGCATGAAATTCTTCTTTTTCCTGTATGCCTATGATACATAGGTTTTATATATTTTTTGAGACCCAGAGTTCTTTCATGTTCCATTTACACATTAAGAAAATTATCCTGGCCCTTAGCTGAATGATCCAACTCCTTTATTTTGTTTTCATGCTTTGATTCTGTCTTCTACATGATCCACTCTATTGGTGAGGCTGTCCACTGAACTTTTTATTCGACCTGTTGTGCTTTCAGCCTGCTACAATGCCTTCCTAAAAGGGAGGGAGGAGAGCTGGGTGGAGATATGAGATGATGGAATCACTGGCAGATCAAGAATAGCTGTAATGGGGCAGGAGAACTGGGCCAAAATAGAGGAAAATGAGGTCTCCGGCCCGAACGTTGACTTCCTCTCCTTGCCTTGGTCCCTTTGGTCCTGGTTCAGGCTGTGGCCTTTGTTGTTTTAACTAACCCTGTTCTCTTCTGGGCTCCCAGCCCCCATTCTGCATGGAGTTTTCAGGATTCAGGTCTGTGGGCTCTGGCAAGCAGAGGTAAACTCTGCCAGCCCCTGCAGCAGCATCTCCACAGGGTCAGGTGCAGCTGGTGGAGGTCAGGTGCTCAAAGCTTTATGTAATTTGTGTTTGGCTCCCACAGCTTTGCCTTTCCTGTTTAGGTGCTGATGATGGCTGCAGTCAGCCCATTTTGCCTGGAGGAAAATGTTAACTACAGTGGCTGCAATGGATGCTTTCCTTGTGATCTCAACAGACAGTCCTATCATGGGTCTAACAGTAGAAGAGGTCTGTTGGGGTGTCAGTAAGTCAATTTTAGGACTTGGAGAAGTAGCAGATGGAATGATAAAGTATTACTATTATCTTTAATCTTCAAACTGTAATCCATCACGTGATTTGAGATGGTTTCTATTCTACCATCTTACATGGAAGTCCACGGGAGATGGAGAGACCCAAGTGGAGGGAATAAGCTAGCATTGAGATTATCTAGAGGAATCACCACAGGTGGCCTAAGAGCAACAAGTGCAAAGGTTCTGAGACCAGAGTGTGCTTTGGAGTAACAAAAGGCCAGTGTGACTGGAAAGACATGGATTGAGGAGACCAGCGAAAGATGAAGCCAGAACATGGCATGGACCGCTTGGATGTCATTAGATTTTTGTCCCCAGTGGGAAGAGATCATTTTTACTGCATCTTTTGTACATGATCTTTGCAGAGACCGTGGAGTTGTGCACAACCTTGTGTACAGGGGCTGAGGGAAGGAGAAGCCACACCCCTTCGGACTCCCCCAGACTCCGCTGACTTGGCATTCCCATACTTTCTCTTTGACTGACAATAGAGGAAGCAAAGAGCTGTTTCGGGCTTCCTTCCAGATGTGGAATTAGTTTGTTTTTCTGTCTTTTATCGCAAACATCCTGCTGCTCTTTGACAGTATTCTTGGTAATGGAACCTTTTTGTTTTGTTATATTTTAATCTGCTTAGCGCATGTGGCTCATCTATCTGGCCCCACAAATCACTGGTTATCATCACAGTCAATGGTCTGTGTCCAGCCAATTTCACAGACAAACACCTCTTTCCTGGTCACAGTCCCTGATGTGGGGAAGTCTGATTTACAAAGTCAATAAAAATGCATTCGGGGAATTACTGGGCCCTGCTGGCTTAATACATGAGATTAAAATCTCCAAGTTTGGGAGAACAAGAAGTCATTTAGCACGCCTGAGGTGGCAAGTGGGTTATGGGAATGTCAGGCGGTCAGGGTCAGGCACTGCTGGAAGGGATTTATTGGAAGACAAAGGGTCTAATTGATAAATTGCCTTAGTACCTTTCCCAGTGCGACCTGGGAAATAGCTATCACATTAGTGGTCACTTTGGAGAAAGAACAACTTTTCATGGTAGATCATTCACAACAAAAAGTAGAGTATTTTAAAAGGAATTTTTTTAAAAAGAAAGTTTTCCTCATTGCCAAATTAATAAAGCTTTTATTTCAGGGGTTACAGTTTGCTTTATGGACATTTGAACTTTAAGACAAGGATCTATTTTTTTTTAACTCTAAGACAGACTGTTTATTTGGGATTGTGCTCAGAAGTAGTAGTTTCTAACCTAGCCTTAGAGAATTGTTCTACACACACATACACACACACACCACACACACACACACACACACACACACACACACCAGCATATCCTTTATCCTACTCAGCATCCCCCCAACTTAATGTATCTGGGAGAACTTTCTAACTCACAAAATATTATATGTCTATATCATACTTATGGATAGCTTTTTATTCTTGCAAACACTGTTGCAACAGCTATTATTCTACAATCTGTTTTTTTAAGTATTAAGATGTTTGTTGGATAAGTTCCTAGAAGTAGAATTGCTGACTCAATAGGTAAATGTGTTTTAAACTCTCATAGATATCTTCAGGCTTCTCTTCAAAGAGGCTATATCCTCCCCAGGAATGTGAGTTCTTGACCTCGGACCCTTGGACACTTGGGTCTAGTAAAGCCTTTACTCTGCCTGTTTAGTGGGTAGAATGCGTGGCTTGTTGATGCTTTAGATTGAACATTTTTAAAGAAGATATTCTAGGTGTAAAGGGAAGGGCTGTGCGGAATTAGGGTCAAGAGTTATTTTTGGTGGCAGTGCTGGGGATAGAGCTTGGTGCATGCCAGACAGGGGCTCTACAATTGACCCAAACCCCCATCCTGTGGTTTTGCATTTTAGTTTTCCTTTCTTTCCTCTTTCCTCTTCGCCTCCATCTTTCTCTTCACTCCCCTTCCTCTGAAGTGAGATTAACACATCCTTAGAAGCTAAAGGGAGGAAGCTGGTTAGATGGCACAGCGGTTAAGAGCACCGACTTCTCTTCCAGAGGGCCTAGGTTCAATTCCCAGCACCCACATGGCGGCTAAGAACCACCTTTAAGCCCACATGGTGTCTAACAATTGTCTGTAATTCCAGTTCCAGGGAATCTGACATCTTCTTCTGACCTCTGTGGACACTGCATGACAAGTGTGCACTTACATACATGCAGGCATTACATTCATACACATTAAAGAAAAAAAAAAAACAAGACATTTAAAAATCATGTCAAGATGTCCAAATACAAAGTAAAGGAACAATACCCAAAATTGTAGAAGACAAATATCAGCTCATAAAAGCCAATGCATTAGAATCATTTCAGATTACTTTTCAGGCTTTAGGCTAAGATCAAGCCTAGATTAACTTCCAATATGTCATCAGCAATCCTAAAGGACAGGAAAGCATGGGCTGATATGTTTCAAACCCTGAAAGTAAATAACTATCAACCAATATTTCTGTGCCAGAAAAGATGTCTTTTTAAATTGATGGAAAAATAATATTTCAACATAAGCATAAACAATGGAAGTTAATGACTACTAAGCAGTGTTACAGAAAATACTTAAAGAAATACTATATGCAAAGGAGGAAGAAAAATCTCAATTATGAGAGCAGAGAAAAAACAATTTCATGAGAGGACTAAATGAACACAGAGCTGAGAAAGAATCTGTTATGTCCAATATACTAAACAAAAAACTCTTAGTACTAACAGGGGAGAAAATAAAGAACAAACAGTAATCCATCCAACCAGAGAAACAGCCAACAAAAAGTACAGAAACATCTCTCAAAAATAACCTTATATGTAAATAGGCTCAACTCCCTAATAAAGACATCCAGACTGACTGACTAGATTCAAATGTAGGGCCAACTGTCCGTTGCTTCCCAAAAGCATACTTCACTGGTATAAATACTCACAGACTGTAAGTCAAAGGATGGAAAATATCTATTAAGCAAATAGAAGCTTTCAAAAGAAGCTGTAAAAAAACTGATGTCACAATTTTGATATTCGATAAAGTAGACTTCAAACCCAAATTAGAATAAGTAAAGAAGACCACTGCCTGTTAATAAAGAGAACAATTCATAGAGACGGTATAACAATAGTAAATATGCACATATCAAATGCTAGGGATTCTAGTTTCATAAGATTCATGGACATAAAATGTCAAATAGCTCCTGATACAAATAGACTGTGTAATTTTAATATGTCATTTTCCTTTATGGACAGGTAGTCCAAATTAAAAACCAACAAGAAATCTTCAGTCAAACCATGCCATACACCAAAATTGATGTAACCAATACAAATGAATATTCCATGCTGTAGGTAGAGAATTCACATTCTTCTCAGTTGCCCATTGAATTCTAGGCTTCAAATCAAGTCATAACAAATACAAAAGAATTGAAATAATTTATTATATCTTACCATCTCATAGCACAATAAAAGTTGAAATCAGGGGTTGGAGAGATGGCTCAGTAGTTAAGAGCACTGCTCTCGCAGAGGACCCAGGTTTGATTCCCAGCATCCACACTGTAGCTAACAAATGTCTGTAATTACAGTTCCAGGGTATTCTGATGCTTTCTTCTGACCTCTGCAGAGACTGCACAACACAAGTATACTTACACACATGCAGACAATACACTCACACACATAAAATAAAAATAATAAATATAATATTTTTTAAAAGTTGAAATCAATAACAAAACAAAATGAAAAACTCCAAATTACAGAAAGTACAAAAATACATAGAGATCACTCAATAGACCCTTTAATGACCAGTGGAAATTAGGAAATGTTTTTAAAAATTCCTAGAATAAAATGAAAATGACAGCACAGCCTATCAGAACCTTTGGGATACAGTTCTAAGAGGAAAGTTTATTGCTATGAATACTTACATATAAAGATCACACACCATGAACAAGTTGGTTTCATGCCAGGGGTGTAAGGTTGGTTTAACATATGCAAATTGATCAGTGTAAATCATCATATAGACTTAAGGACAGAACTTAAATGGTCATCTCAACTGATGCAAAAAAATTAATTAAAATATTTTTATTGAATTGTTATGGATATCATCTTAATCATACGCAGCCCCCCACTTCCCTATCTGCACTCCCCATATCCCACCCACAGGACTTTATGCATCTTGTCTTATATGTTAAGGCTGATTGAGTCAAGTTTGTGTACCCAGATGTCCCTTGGTGTGAGATCATCCATTGGGGCCTGTCTCATGTCATCCCTTCCCTTAAAGATGATCAACCCTTCCTCACCCAGCAGCTCCTTGCCAAAGTTGTGATCTGTTTCCCCATTTCTATGTCAGTTTCTGTCTGATTAAAGTTGCATGGGTCTTGGGCATCCTGTCATCATTGCTGTAAGTTCATATGAGCAAGTTCCCAAGATTGTATAAGACTCTATTTCCATATCACCATGCACCACCTCCCTTGGCTCTTATAATCTTCTGTAATGGTCCCTGAGTCCTGGGTGGGTGATGTTTAATATAGGAGCCCTGTCCAGGGACCCACACTCTGCAGTCTCTTTTTCTCTACCCTTTGGCTATTGTGGCATTTTGCCTTCAATACCCTCTATTGCATGAGGAAGCTTGAAAGATGGATTACTAGTCTCTCTACCCCCTTGTTCCATGACGTTTAATGAGCCTTAAGTCTAGAGGTGTCATTGTAGAAATGTCACTTAGGGCTGATCATCTCACAGAGACTTATTCTCTGTGTGTGACTATGAACTCTCCAGCCATGTGTATTTGGCTATGTTTACAGTGTCATATATGAGTTCTCTCCCATTAAGCCAATTTTAAGCCCAATTAGTTAGCTGTTGATTACTCCTAATATAAAAGTGCCACTACTGCTCCAATGTGATTGTCATTGCTGTAGTTATTAGACTTTAAAGCTGGTGTTGGACCACTGATTGAGTTTCTCCATTAGCAGCTTGCATAGTGTCCTCTAAAACTATGTTACTCTTCAGGAAGGAGGCTTCCAGGTCCGTTGCTCCAAGTCCTATGTCTGAAGTATGTTCTGTTTTCAGCAATAGGATCTTATTTTCAAATTCTGGGAGATAATCAAAGGCTGTTGCAAAATGCTGTGTAATCTGGGAGTCTCTTGGACTTCCCTAACAACTCAAAGGGAGGTGTCTCCTGTCTGGTTCTGTGTTTCTTGTTATATGCCCTTCAGCTACACACATGTACTCACATACAGATGCTGTATGTGCATTTTTCAGTAGGCTTCTGAATGGATACATTTCCTTCTGTTTTTTCATACCAGCCAAGCATTATTTAATCTCTCCTTTCTCCCTGTCTAACACTCCTTCCTCTCTCTCCAGTTAAAGTCATGCCCATTTGCTCCATCTCCCCCTTGACAACACCCATCTCCTACGATCCCGATCCCCACCCTTGAGCTCCTTCTTCCCTTTTACCCTCGTGGTTCCTTGTCTAACCCTCTCTCTTCCTCTCCCACTTAAATACCCTCATTCACCCATTTCATCTTCAGTAACACCCATTATCCCTCTTTCTTAGGCTTCTTTCCCTTTATCTTCATAGTTTCAATTTTCCTGGCTCCTCCAGTTATGACAGGATAAATACTTATAAAGATTTGGTGCTAAGATCTTCAAATGTACGAGAACATACATATATCACTTGTTTTTCAGAGTGTGCTACTTCACTTAGTATAACAGCTTCTAGTTCCATCCACATAGTTGCAAATTTCATTATTTTGTCTTTATCACTGAGTAGACCTCCATTGTATAAATGTACCACCTTATCAATACCCACTCATCAGCTAAGGGACACTTAGTTGTTTCCATTTCTTAGCTGTTGTGAAAAGAGCAGCAACAAGCATGTATCTGTGCAGTAGGATGAGTCCTTTTGGTGTATGCCAAGGAGTGGTATTCTGGATCTTCTGGTAGATTCATTTTTAGTTTTTTAAGAGTTCTCCACAGTGAACTTGCCATCTGACCCAGCCATACCACTCCTGGGTATGTACCCACTCATCTTACCGCAGAGATACATGCACAGCCATGTTTATTGCAGCTCTCTTCACAATAGCAAGGAGCTGGAACCAACCCAAGTACCCCTCAACTGATGAGTGGATAGAGAAAATGTGGTACATCTACACAATGGAGTTCTATGCAGTGGTAAAGAAAGATGACATCATGAGCTTTGCAGGTTAATGGTTGGAACTAGAAGATATGCTGAGTGAAGTTACACAGTCCCAGAAAAACAAATGACGAACGGTATCAGTCATCTGTGGATGCTAGGGCCAATTACCTAATTTTTTTCTTTTTTCTTTTTTAATTTTTAATTTTATTTATTTTTCTATGTGTATGAATGTACTGCCTGCATGTAGGTCTGTGCACCGTGTTGTGCAATGCCGCGGAGGTCAGAAGAGGGCATCGGATTCCCCTGGAACTGGAGTTAAACACGGTTCTCAGTTGCCATGTGGGTGGGGATTGAACCCTGGTCCTCTGCAAGAGCAGCCAGTGCTCTTAACCGCTAGGCCATCACTCCAGCCCCCAATTACCTAATTATATGGCAAACTGAGCAACGTCAATGTGATCTGAAAACAACTGTGCTCTTATATTGTGAATCCCTTAAAAAAATAAAAAAATAAATAGAAACAAAACAATAAAAAAATGGAAAAAAAGTTCTCCACAGTGCTTTCCATAGGGTTGCATGAGTTTGCAATCCCACCAGCAGTGAATGAGCACTCCCATTTCCCCACATTCTTGCCAGCATTTGGTATCACTTGTTTTCTTGATCTTACCCATCTCACTGGGGAAAGATTTCATCTTAAAGTGGTTTTGATTTGCATTTCCTTAATTACCAATTTGATAAGGTCATACATGAGTATTTGCATCATTCTCATCTCTCCCTCTCCTCCACCTCCTCCCATCTCCCACTCCCTCTCAATTTCTTGACCTTTTCTTTGATTATTATTGTTACATATACATAGGCACACACACACATTTATACATATATATGTATATATATATATATATATATGTATAATGTTCTTAGTCAATTTAGTGGTGCTCATGTGAACATGTATTTACAGCTAGCTACTTGGGATTATATAGCCTAGCAGGAAGCTTGTCCCTAGAGAAATCCCTTAGCATCCATTGATTGCCTATAGCTCTTCATGGAGAGTTGAGACTCTGTGAAATTTCCTCCATTCACACTGGCATGTCAGTTTGTGTTGTTGGTAAGTAAGTCTTGTTAGGCAACCGTATTACAGAGATTTCATTGGTAGGGCTTCCCTATCGTGCCTAGAACATATTATCTACCAGCAGACATCCTGTTACTCTGGTTCTTACAATCTTTCGGCCCCCTTCCGACCTCCACTATGCTCCCTGAACCTTAGGTGTAGGGCTTGCCTTGTAGATGTATCAGCTGGGCCAGGCACCACACAATCTGTATTTTTATGACTTGTGGAACTTTGCAATAGTTTCCATCTGTTACAAAAAGATGCTTCTTTGATGAGTGGCGAGAGCTACACTTACCTGTGGGTATAAGGAGAAGGATTTAGACTATGGTAAAGAACTATGTTGCTCTAGGAACGTTGCAGCAGTTGGTTCTGCCTAGTGTTTGTGACCTCTCCAACCATGCATGTTTGATTATGTTTACAATACCATGCACAGATTCTCTCATATTGAGTGGGCATCAAGGCCAATTAGATGGTTGTTGTTATATACCCTTCAGCTATACACATACACTCACATATATTATATATTCATTTTAAATATCCTTATGAAGAATAATGGTATTTCATACCTTAGTACTACTTATGTTTCCTTGCTCTCCTGTAGAACTTTCCCTCCCCTTCCCCAGTTAAGGTTCTCCCTATTTTTCCCATTTCCCCCTTGGTAGTGCTGTGCCTTGCCAGCCCTTCTCTATAATTCCTTCTCCTATCTCCCTGCAGGGTCTTGTTCTACTTTCCTGGGTCCTGTGGTTACTTTGGGCTATATACACAGGTCTGAAGATTCAAAGTTAGAATCCACACATGAGGGAGAAAACGCATCATTGTTTTTCTGAGTTTGAGTTATCTCACTTAGTATAACAGTTACCGGTTCTGTCCATTTATCTGCAAATTTCATTATTTAATTTTTCTTTACGGATGATCAGAATTCCGTTGTGTCAATGTACCACATTTTGATTCATCAGTTGAGAGGCATTCAGGTTGTTTTCATTTCTTAGCTGTTGTAAAAACAAAAAGCAGCAGTGAACATGGCTGAATAACTATCTCTGTAGTAGGATATCAAGTCCTTTGGGTATATGCCAAGGACTGGTATAGCTGGATCATATGGTTGTTCTATTTTTAGTTTTGTGGGTTTTTTTTTTTTTTTTTTTTTGAAATTCCCACACTGATTTCCGTAGTGCTGCACCGGTTTGGAATCCCTCCAGCAGGGTCCTTTTCTTCACATTCTCACCAGTACTTTTTGTCTGTTCTTTCTTTGAGCTTAGCTGTTCTGACTGGGGTTAAGATGAAATCTTGAAGTAGTTTAACTTTCATTTCCCTAATTGCTGAGGATGTTGAATACTTCCTAACATAGTCCTCAACCATTTTTAATTTCTTCCTTTGAGAACTCTCTGTTAAGATCTGTAGCCCATGTTTTAATTGGGTCATTTGTTCTCCTGAAATGATCTTTGACAAAGTTCAATGCCCCTTCATGATAAAAGCCCTGAGGAAACTAGGAATGGAGGGAACATACTTCAAAAAAATAAAATCTATAGCCGGCATTTTATTAAATGAGGAAAAACTGCAAGCATTTCCTCAAAAGTCTAGCATGAGACAAGGGAGTCCACTTTGTTCACTTTTATCCAATACAGTGCTTCAAGTTTTAGCAAGAGCAATATGATAAGGAAAAGAAATAAAAAGAATACAAATAAGAAAGGAAAAAGTCAGATTATCCCTATTTGCTGATGACATGATCCTATACTTAAAAGACCCTAAAGGCTGCACCAGAAAATGCTTAGACCTGATAAACACCTTCAGCAAACTGTTTCAGCAAGATACAAAAATCATTCTTATATGTAAATAACACACTTAGTGAGAAAAAAATCAGGGGGAAAACAAAATAAAATAGCAGAAAACATTAGGAATAAACCTAGACCTAATCAAGGACGTAAAAGACCTATACAGTGAAAATTTATAACACTGAAGAAGGAACCTGAAGAGGATCTGTGTAGATGGAAAGTCTTCCCACACTCATGATTGTCAGGATTAATGTGGTGAAAGGCCAAAATAAACCCACACCGTTACAATCACTGAGGTTTTTAATAGAGGCGTCAAAGCATACGTTGGCCAAAAGACAGCCTTTTTAACAATGGCGCTAAGAAAACTGTATATTTACACTCAGAAGAATTAAACTAGATCCAGATTCCTCATTCTGAACAAAAAACATTTGGAAATGGATTAAAGAACTTAATGTGAGACTGAAACTTTGAAACTATTAGAGGAAAACACAGAGAAAGTACTTCAAGGCACAGGTATAAGCAAGAAATTTCAGGAAGCAGTTCTAACAACATAGGAAATAACACGGGAAATGACCCCAAGAGCAGACCAATCTGATTCAGTGAAATAAAGGAAGCTTTTGCACAGCAAAGAAAACAATCACCAGAGTAAAGAGCAGCCTGCAGAGGGGGAAAAACTTGCCAACTACAAACCAGACTGGGGCTTATTACATTATATAAAGAACCACAAAAACAAAGCACTGAAAAAAATTATCCAATCAAAATGGGCTAAGGAACTAGACAGCATTGCCTGACACGGGTGCACCAACCTACATGCAGACAGTACACTCATACACATAAAAAATAATAAATAAATTTTAAAAAATTAATAAAAAAGAAGAAATTATAAATTGCTGATACATACCTGAAAAAGCATTCAACATCCTTAGCCATCAGGAAAATACAAATTAAAAGTGCACTGAGAGGGGCTGGAGACATGGCTCACTGGTCTGAGTACCTGCTGCTCTTGTAGAGGACCTGAGTTTGATCCACAAAACCCATGCTGGGTGGTTCACAGCTGCCCGGAACTCCAGATGCAGGGGATCTCTTCTGGTCCTTGTGGATACCTGCATAAACGTGGTACACACACACACACACACACACACACACACACGCGCGCGCGCACGCACACACGCACGCACACACATGCAAACCGTCTCGCCAAAAAATCATCTCCTGCCAAAAAAATGCTCTAAGATTCCATCTCGCACCAGTCAGAATGCCTATCATCAAGAAGATGAATACTGTCTACAATGTGGGGAAGAGGAATCTTGCACCTTGCTAGTGGCAATGTAAACCTCTTCATCTACTATGGAAATCAACATGGAGATTCTCAGAAAACTATATGTGAACAGCTATACCACTCTTAGGTACACTCCTGGAGGTGTACCTAAAGGAGTCTAGTCAGCATACCACAGAGAGTTTTGGGAATTCATATTAATGCTGAGCTGTTGACAGCAGCCAAGAAATGGAACCAGCCTGAATGCTCGTCTACAGAGAAGTGGATGAAGAGAATGTGCTACATATACACAACTGAATTTTATTCAGTTGTGAAGAGTAATGAAGCCATGACATTTGTAGCAAAATGGATGGAATTAGAAATCACTCCATTAAGTGTAAAAAAAACCCAGAATCAGAAAAAAAAATGCGTGCTTTCTGACATAATCCAGATTTAAAATTATATGTACGTTGGGGAGGGTCATGGACTAGAAAGAGGATTGTGCTGGATTAAGCTTTAGTGTCAACTTGACACACCTGGGTTGAGGGGGTCTCAGTTGGAGAATTACCTCCATTGGACTGGTCTGAGGCCATGTCTGTGGGGTATTTTCTTGATTGTTGAGTGATGTGGGAGGGCTCAGCCCACTGTGGGTGGTGCCACCCCTAGGCAGGTGGTTCTGTATTGTATAAGAAAGCAGGCTGAGAATGGACCATGGGAGCAAGTCAGTAAGCAGCATTCCTCCATGGCCTCTTCAGCTCCTGCCTCCAGGTTCCTGCTGAGTTCCTGCCTTGGGTTCCCTTAGTAATGAACTGTGACTAGGGAGATGTAAGAATAAACCCTTTCCTCCTGCCAGTTGGTATTGGTCAGGTGTTTTGTCACAGCAATTGAAAGCAAACTAAAACAGAGATCATGGACATATGCAATCAGAGTTGGTAATATCTCAGGGAAGTAAAGAAACCAGCCAGGGCAGACGTTGGGTGTGCAGCGTGGAAGGGGCCAATTGGAATACAGTATAATGGCATGTGTACAGAAAGTGCCTTAAGGAAACCAACGACTTTGCATCCTAACTTTACATTTAACAGTGTGTTCCTCATTTTTCTTTCTTCAAATATTTTATTACCTTTATCGTGTGTATATGTTTTTGTGCATGCACAAAAACATATGCACACGATAAATAAAGGTAATAAAGATTTGCACCAGCAGGCTGATACTGTATGTGCTTGATTGTGGGACCATCTATGGCACAGTGTGTGGAGTTAGAGAACTGCGAGAGGCATTCTCACCTTCCACCATATGGGTCCTGGGGATCAAAGTCAGGTCATCAGGCTTGGTGGCAAACTCCTTTACTCACTGAGCCCTGTTCCTCATTTTTCTTTGCTGAATCCAGGAGAAGCCCAAGGCCACTTTGGCCCCGTACCTGCCTGATGGTGGAAACGAGGCTCACAATGCTAGTTGAGGCAGAGGTCACCAGCCACAGCTTCAAAAAGTCCTGGGAGCCAGATAATCTTCCCACTTTAATGGCCTTCTTCCAATGTCTGCGAGGCCCTTGGGAGGCTGGAGGTGCATGTGCCCAAGCAGAGAAGGCAGGAAGGAGCCAAGCCACCTTGCCCAACAGGGACCAGGAAGTCAGCAGCTGAGCAGCAGGGCAAGTGCTTTCTACCTCACCGCTGCTTCAGGAGGGAAATCAATGATTTAGTTAAGCCTGCCCTGCCTTGCACTGCGGATTGGGGGCATCCCAGCGGAGCTGCTCAGCAAGAGCCTTTTTATAAACTGGCAACAATTTACACACCAAATGAAGTCCTAATAAACTGTGCAGCAGCCCTGCCAAGAGCAGGCCCGATAAACACTGCCTTTTAATAAAACTATAAAACACTGTAGGCTGGGTCCAGCAGGGTGTGGCCATCCTGGCTGCATAGCCTGAGCCTGGGGCCGGGGAGGGTCCCTGCACAGCATTCAGAGCAGGGAACTGTGTATCTGCTGGTGTTCATCCCAAGTTAAACAATATGTCTCCGAACTTTAGATTCCAGAGATGGGAGGAGGCTTTGGTTTCATTCTAGAGCATTCAATGGTAGAGGCTGGAATTAGGTGTCTAGATGTCTCCATCCTTCCCCACTGCTGGGGCAGGTGACCTACAGTCGTCTCACGGAGCTCTGGCCTGACCTCAGGCAGTTTGATCCATATACCGATTCTACATCTTCCTGGCTGTGTGACCTCTTGTGTTTTACTTAATCTCTCTGTGCTGCATTTTACCATTTATCCAGCTGGCATAATGCTAGGAGCACCTGCTCTTTAGTATGGCCAATGACAGTAAGCAGACTTAATAGAAACTAGTTTTGGTATTTTATACCTAAAGAGCTTCCCCTCTTATGATTGAGAAGTTCTTAGTGCATGATAAAAGCCCAGTAAATGGTTTAATATTTATATTCTTAGATTTAGTACTATTGTGGAGATATTGTGGAAATAGAGAAATGGGTCCTTACAGTGTTCTCTAAAAGACTTTACAGTGTTATGGTAATCAAGGACCTTGGAGCATGCCCTGCTTCTGCTAGCATACACTCAGAAGTCTGAATATGCCCCAGGAGTTGGGGTGATGCCTGATGGTGTGGAGGTCTGAGATTGGTGACTGGGAGGTGACGTCCTGCAATGTAGAAGCTGCACCACCCCATACTGTTTAGGTGTGGGAATAAACGGATTTCACAGATTTGCACCACCAGGCTGATAGTGCATGTGTTTGGTTGTGGGACCATCAACCCCACAGCTGGCTCTTCAGCTTGTTAGGTTGCGGAAGCCAGCAGCTCTGCAACCATGTGTTTGGTTGCAGGAGGATCAGACCCACAGCTGCCTGCTTGGCTGCAGAACAATCAGTCCTGCCTGTGTGCCCTCTTCACAGTGTCCAACCACAGGGTCAGCAGCCCCACAAATAAATAAACTGCCTTTTGCTAGCTATTAGTAAAATTCTCATCAGGAACTACAGTCAGGAATCGTGGTCAGGCCTGGGTGGAGGTCTTTGGAGCTTGGGGACTTCTGAAGCTCCTGGAGGTACCCACGTGGCAGAATTTCCAACTGTGTGAGATAACATCGTTTCCTTATGGAGAGAGCAACAAAGCAAGTTTTACAAAAGCCAGAGTAAGCAGTCAGTTAATTATTTTACAAGTTACACACTTCTGGGAAGGAGGCAAGGGTCTTCTGTGGTCAGCAGTTCCTGGAATTGTTCAGACAAAGCAGGTCTCTAAGATGGCTGCCTTAACTAAAATGGAGTCACTTCAGCTGCTACATTCCCCACTGGCTCTGGCTCCTATATGGATCTAATCATTGATTCATATTCATATTGGGCTATGGGTTGATATTGAGCCTCTAGGGTCACTATCATAATTCTTCTTGTTATATGTGTAATCAGCCAATTTAATATACAACAGCCTATGGTAACATCAAGAGGTGACAGGAGAAGGGGCCCTAATAAGGCAATTAAGAGGGTTGTGAGCCAGGGTGACCAGGAGGAGAGAGACTCAAATCGACTGGAGGCCTCGACATGCTCCTTGGCTCTCTGGTCCAGATTCTGTTTAACTAGAGCCAAAGATTCCTTACAACCCCTGAGTTATTAGCATAAAAACATTTTTCACCCCAGGCCATACAAAGATCACCTTTTAGGAATAAGTCTAATCATCTACAATTTTGTAAAACCATCTCTGCCAAGAAGTCCACTTGCTTTTCAAGCTGTTCCTTAGAGTTTCTGAGTGCTGTATGTCCTGGTATTCTTTGGCACTCAGGGTTTTGAAATTTTTGTCACCAAGGAACAGGGCTGTGGTCCCTAGGGCAACAGGGCCCGCAATCCCAGTTCCAACTAGGATGTGGCTAATGATGCCTGAAGCTGCCACTCTGTTTCTTCAGGTGAGAGTTTCATAACTCCGAGACGAAGCCAGGTCACTGAAGGTTCTACCCAGTGCTCCAGCTGCATCTGCTGGAGAGAAAACAGAATAAACTCAATCCTGAGAACTCTCAACTGCCTCACTCCAAGTATGTGGGTGTGGATCACTGTCCTTCCACGAGAGAGTTCCTGTATATGCACTTCTGGCACATTTGTAGTACAAACTAGGCGGCCTTTCTTTTTGTCTTCCACACCAGCAGGGCAGTGCACTTCTTGGGAGCCAGGGGTTATAAGCATAAGCTCTGAAGTCACTTTGCCTCGGTGTCAAACTGGCTCCATCAAATCTGTGTGACGCTGGGCTAGTTCCCTAACTTCTTGCATCTCTTACCTCACATGTAAAGTGGGAATAATAAATAGCATTGTGTGTGTGTGTGTGTGTGTGTGTGTGTGTGTGTGTGTGTGTTGGTTAACGGATGGTCCAGGTGACACAGCTCACCCAGCACTTGTTCTGTACTAGGCACTTCATCAGTCTTAAGCTGTTTGTGTCTCAGAGTTGCCACATAGAGCTAAGGGTTTCACCCACAAAACTACACTGCTCCTTAGATTTCTCTTTAGCCCAGCACCATCTGTACACCATCTTTGCCATCTTCTTTCTGTTGGTGCGTTCTGAGCCCCTAATCTTTCCACACAAGCTACCATTAAACGTCAGCACTCTTATCCTGAGCCAGCTGTTAGTTCCTTTGGACACAAGTGCAGGCCTTCACTTTAATCCGTGTTTAATTCATCTTGCTAGCTTTGGGCCATGAGTCCAATTGTTGGGGAATCTTTTGGATGCTCAATCTGTCATCCATCCCTGGCCAGCACTCCTAGTGTCCTGGCTCATGGACAAGTGGACGTTATAAAACCTGAAGGAAGAGCCAGATCTTGTAGAGGGTTTCTGCTGCACGTGCCTGCCCAGGACTCACACTTTACTTTTGGATTATTGTATTTCCATATGTCTTTAGGGGACTACCCTGGCCACCATGTGTGATTTGGGGCAAGTTTTCAATGAAGCTCGCTAGAGGAGGTTTCAGTCCCAAGATGGGCCAATCAGAATCTTTCTCTGAGCATTAGTGGTTGAAAAAGACGGAAGGAACTGACAGGCCCAGGAAACAATACAATGTTAGAACTGACCCATCTTCAGAACTGCTGTGGGCCTGTAAGTTCCTGTACCTTGAGCTTGGCTCTTAGCTTTGCCTTTTGTGCTACGCAGCTTCAGCTGTCAACCTGACACACCTGGGTTGAGGGAGCCTCATTCGGGCGATTGCCTCCATCAGACTGGTCTGTGGCCATGCCTGTAAGGACATTTTCTTGACTGTTGAGTGACAGGGGAAGGTCCATTGTAGGAAGCTTTCTTTTTATGGTGTACAGGGACCACGCAGCCCTGCTGAGGGGAATGGGAACACAGTCCCCACTTCTCAGACAGTGTGGGCAGCTGACCCCTCAGTGCAGAGGCCAGCTGGCTACTTCCCGTAGCCCGGCCTGGGTGGTATTTCCAACTCAGGCCCCTTAGCCTGGACCCACAAGACACATGTTCCACTCTTGGCCATGACTTCCCACCTGCCCAGAGACTGCTGAACCCTGGACAGGAATTTCAGGCTGATGGCTGTTGGCCTTCCTTCAGCCAATGTCCACTCACAACACCAGCTACCCAGATTGGTGGTCCGCAAGGGGAAACCTTTTTCCAACCCACTGGCCACCCGAATGAAATGCAGGCCTAACTTAGCCTGTATGCACACAATAATTAATAAAAAATAACGGCCAGGAATTCCATGATGTTACTATGAAATTCAAATTTATTCCTTGCTATACAACCTGCTTTTGTCTTTTTGAGACAGGGTCTCCCTATAGCTCTGGCTGTCCTGGAACTCACTCTGTAGACCAGGCTGGCCTTGAACTCACAGAGATCCACCTGCCTCTGCCTCCCAAGTGCTAGGATTAAAGGCATGCGCCACCACATCCGGCTACAGCCTGCTTTTATAAACTAAATGATGTCAGTTCCCAGGACCAATCATAAGTCCCCCAACTCCATGCCACTGCACACCGTTGCCCCACCCAGCATCATGCACTGAGGCCACATTGCTTGCTCCTTCTTGGGGCGGGGTCAGACCCTCAGCCACGTGGTGCCCTGAGGCATGCTAGCTGGAAGCTAGCCTGCAATTTAAGCTGGATTTTCCCACAGTCCATCCCACTGTGGGTGGTACTATCCCTGGGCAGGTTGTTCTGTATTGTATAAGAAAGCAGGCTGGAAAAAAAAAGGGCTGGACATGGGCCAGGGGAGCAAGCCAGTAAGCAGCGTTCCTCCATGACCTGTGCTTCAGCTCCTGCCTCCAGGTTCTTGTCCCGAGTTCCTACCTTGGACTCCCTAAGTGATGAACTGTGAACTGGGAAATGTAAGACAAATAAATCCTTTCCTTCCCAAGTTGGTATTGGTCAGAGTATTTTGTCACAGCCATGGAGAAGCAAAATAGAACAATTGGTTTCTGTTGATAGCAACTAACCTACTCTCTCTCATGCAAAGCTTGGGGTAGAATGGATTTATGTGCACACTGAACTCTTGGAAGCCAGTGGGAGGAAGAGTACAAGGTGGAAACCATAGTCCATAGTCCCAAGTGTTGGCCGGAAGCAGGTGATAGAAGGACAAAGAAGGGCTCGTTGGAGTTAGAAGTAAGCAGATGGAGTGTCACCTTTGTAGGAACTGTTCCTGCAGATGAGTGGAGCAGAATGCAGCCGAGAGCAGGTGACAGGTGCGGAGCAGACTAGTGGGGGGATGGATGACTCTCTGAAGCATCTTGAGAAGAGAAAGCTTGGAGCAGGGTTTGGGCGAGGAAGGAGGTTTAAACTTCTGTGCTTCTAAACGAGAGAGACCTGTGTGGGGAGTAAGGACGCTGGAGAATCAAATTCTAAACAACTGGAGTAATGATGCCATGCCGTGTCTTAGCCACCATCTGAGCGGTCCCGTTCTTCTCCCAAGTCCAGGGAAAACAGCTGCTCCCCCACGGTCTGCCCTCACCTTCTTGCATGGATGTCCAGCAGCTTGCCCGATGCCCTGCTTTACCGTGGATGCCCTGCCTCTGTCTTATTGCATCCTGTGAACACTTACCCTCTCAAAATTCTTCAGCCTCATGGGTTGTGTCTTGGACTCTGATAGAGTGATGACTGGGAAGTCTCCTCATGTCTTTTGGAAATGTTTATTCAACATTCTGAGCCAAGACGCCCCCTTCATCTATCCAGCTGGGACAGTAGTCAACGGCACCCCAATTACATGGAGGTCCTGGTAATACCAGAAATTTTAGAACAAGAGAACTTACCTTTTATATAATTAAATAATATCTGAAGAGCAGCTCCTGGAATGGCAGGTGGAATAGAAGTCAGTTGCAGGAAACATAAGTGGAGAAGGGAAAATGGCATCCTTATCTGAGTCCTCTGTGAGGACTGGAGCCAACTAAGATAAAGTCTGCCTCATCCAGTTCCATCAGCCACCGTGTGACCTTTCACAGGTGACTTGTTCTTCCTGGGCTTTGTGTACACAGGTCTGAATAAAATTCCTCTTGCAAAGTGATTGTAAAGTATGATGTCTAACTAATAAATCCCCTTTTGCATATTCAGGCAGCTGTTGAATGAGTATGTCTTGGTTGCAAACTGAACCTTCTATATTTGTCTTTGTGATGTTGTGATTAGTTTCTGTCAATCATATTTCTACTGTAAGTCTTGTGAGCCAGTTCCTGCCAGGCTCTGCCCATAGAGGGTGCTAGAAGGAGCCAGTGAGGCTGGAACAAGAAGGGGAGACTTAACCTCTTCCTGTTGGTTTCCTGTTCCTGTGAGCATGTCATTTAGATTTCACCTTTAGACCTGACCCCTCCCCTGCCTTTCTCTCTCTCTCTCTCTCTCTCTCTCTCTCTCTCTCTCTCTCTCTCTCGTTTCATAGCTCACAGATGATTGTCTCATAAGAGACTCCAGCATCAACACCATCTGCCTTCCACCACCCTCCCTAGAGATCTAGATCCCAGCTCCATAATGCACCTCCTCTGAACTTCTGAGTCTTAGTCACACTTGTCTCTTCCTTGTTACTGGAACCTCAGTGGCAGTAGCCACTTGGTTCAGTAAAATGTCCTAGTTTTCTTCCCCCCTTCTAGTGACTGTCATTATCAACTTTATAGCTTAGGTGAAATTCCTCCATCCCAACAACTGGCGTGCTTGTTTCCCTCAATAGAACCCTGTCTAATAAGCTTCTGTTCTGCCCTTCTGGATGATTTCTTTCCCATTCTTGGAAGTTTTCCTATTGTAGTGATCACTAAACTTGCTTTGGCGGAGTCCACTGGGATCTTTTAATCCCAGGTGAGGACTGGGAATCTATCATCTATGTATGGATCGATCTATCATTGTTTGTATTGAAAATTTGCTGTGTAGGCCAGGCCGACCTTGAATGCATGATCCTCCTGCCATAGCCATTATCATGCTGGGAATGAAGGCATGCTACACCATGCCCAGTGGAAATCTGTGTTTTAATAAGTTCTCCAGGGGCTGATGATGAGTCTGGTTCAGGAAATCACTTATCCATCAAGGACCCAGTTTTTCCAACTTTGTTTCTAGGACTCTGGAGCTGTGCATGCCTCAACATGAACACGTGTGGAATGAGGAGATATTATATTTGTGCCGTTCCATAGCTATATCTTTTCTACAAAATTGAAAATCAAGAGAACTGCAAATGATTTTGTTTTTCTGTGACTGAAGCATGCAGAGTAGTTTGCAGTTAGAAGGAAGGTGCTGTGTTTGGCTGTGTTTTGTATCCTAAGAGCTCTCATATCGGAGACTTGGCCCCTAGTGAGGTGGTGTTCAGTGGTTGCCTTTTAAGAGGTGGGGCCTAGTGGGAGGTGGTCAGGAAAATTTGGTGTTGGAGTTCAGGGCCTTGGAAAAGACCACCCTGACTTGATAAAATCTTAACCAAATTTATTAAAAAGTGTGCAGCTGGGCTGGAGAGATGGCCTAGCGGTTAATAGCACCAAATGTTCTTACAGAGGACCTGGGTTCAATCCCCAGCACCCACAAGGTGGCTGAGAACCATCTGAAACTCCAATTCCAGGAGAACTCCAGTTCCAGGGGAATCTGACACCCTCTTCTGACCTCCGAGACATTGCACTACAGGGGAGCACAAACCTGCATGCAGACAGTACATTTATATACATACAGAAATAAATTAAAAAAAAGTGTGCAGCTGACCACAGCCTCTGGGGTTGGGGATGGAGGCCGTAATAGTGTGCTAAAGCAGGAAGAAGGTTCTTAAAGGCAAAGAAAGAAGGAAAAAAGCTCACAATTACTTTACTTTGGCGGAATTTCCAACTGTGTGAGATAACATCATTTCCTTGTGGAGATAGCAGCAAAGTAAGTTTTACAAAAGCCAGAGTAAGCAGTTAGTTAATTATTTCACAACAGTTACACATTTCTGGGAAGGAGGCAAAGGGCTTCTGTGGTCAGCATTTCCTGGAATTGTTCAGGCTCCTTTAACCAAAATGGAGTCACTTCTTCAGCCATTACATTCCCCACTGGCTCTGGGTCCTATGGATCAAATCATTGATTCATACTCATGTTGGGCTATGGGTTGATATTGAGCCAGTAGGGTCAATATCTTAATCATATTAATTCTTTTTATATATGTAATCAGCCAATTTAAGATACAGCAGCCTATGGTAACATCAAGAAGTAACAGGAAAAGGAACCCCAATATGGCAATTAAGAGGGTTGTGAGCCAGGGTGACCAGGAAGAAAGAGACTCAAACCAACTGGAGGCCTCGACATGCTCCTTGGCTCTCTGGTCCAGATTCTGTTTAACTAGAGCCAAAGTTTCCCTTATAATCATTGAGTTATTAGCATAAAAACAACATTTTTTTTACTCAAGGAGATACAAAGACCACCTTCTTTTAGGAATAAGTCTAACTCTCTGGGATTTTGTAAAACCATCCCTACCAAGAACTCCACTTACTCCTTGAGCTGTCCCATAGAGTTTCTGAGTGCTCTATGACCTGGTCTACTCTGGCACTCAGGGTTTTGAAATTTGGGTCACCAAGGAACAGGGCTGTGGCCCCTAGCAACAGGGCCTGCAATCCCACTCCCAACTAGAAGGTGGTTAATGATGGCTGAAGCTGCCACTCTGTTTTGCAGGTGAGGATTTCATTGGTTAAGTGAAATTCTCTGCCCTCTTTTCTCATTCACTTTGACTGAAATCAACTTGGGGAGGAATGAGTTTATTCATCTTATATCTGAGACCTGGGTCACAATTCATCACTTGGGTAGAAACTCAAGGCAGGAACCTGGAGGCAGGAGCTGAAGCACAGGACATGGAGGAATGCTTCTTACTGGCTTGCTCTCCTGGGCCATGCTTAGCTTGCTTTATTTTTTATTTTTTAATTTTTAAAATTTTTTTAAGGGATTCACAATATAAGAGCACAGTTGTTTTCAGATCACATTGACCTTGCTCTTTTTGCTATACAACTAGGTAATTGATGTTAGCATCCATAGATGAGGGATACCATTCATCATTTGTTTTTCTGGGACTGTGTTACTTCACTCAGATGATATCTTCTAGCTCCAGCCATTTACCTGCAAAGCTCATGATTTCATCTTTCTTTACGAAGCATAGAACTCCATTGTGTAGATGTACCACATTTTCTCTATCCACTTGTCAGTTGAGGGGCATTTGGGTTAGTTCCAGCTCCTTGCTATTGTGAAGAGAGTTGCAATAAACATGGCTGTGCATGTATCTCTGTGGTAAAATGAGTCTTTTGGGTACATGCCCAGGAGTGGTATGGCTGGGTCAGGTGGCAAGTTCATTCCAAGTCTTCCAAGGATTCTCCACACTGCTTTCCATAGTGGCTGTACCAGCTTACATTCCCACCAGCAGTGGATGAGTGTTCCCCTTTCCCCACAACCTCTCCAGCACTTGGTATCATTTGTTTTCTTGATCCTAGCCAGTCTTATTGGAGTAAGATGATATCTTAAAGTGGTTTTGATTTGCATTTCCTTAATGATTAGCAATGTTGAACACTTTTTAAGATGTTTCTCAGCCATCTCTAATTCCTCACTTGTGAAGTCTCTGTTCAGCTCTTTGCTCCATCTATTGAGTGATTCATTTGTTTTCTTTCTTCTTTGTTTTTTTGAGTAGTTTATATATTCTAGAAATCAATGCTTTGTCGGATGTTTCTGCAGTGAAGGTTTCCTCCCACTGTGTGGGTTTTCTCTTCTCTTCCTTGATTGTTTCTTTTGATGTACAGAAGCTTTTGAGTTTAATGAGGTCCCATCTGTCAATTGTCGACCTTAATTCTTGCGCAGCTGCTGTCTGATTTAGGAAGTCTTTTCCTACACCTATGTCTTGTAGGCTGCTGCCAACTTTTTCTTCTATCACCTTCAGAGTTTGGGATTTCACATTGAGGTATTTAATCCACCTGGAGTTGACTTTTGTACAGGGTGAGAGGCAGGGGTTTAATTTCATTCTTCTACAAGTGGTGATCCAGTTTTGCCAACACCACTTGCTGAAGATTCTGTCTTTCCTCCATTGTGTCTTCTTGGCCCCCTTGTCAAATATGAGATGGCTAAATTGTATGTGCTCAAGTTTGGATCTTCAGTTTTGTTCCATTGGTCAACAGGTCTATTTTTGTGCCAGTACCAAGATGTTTTTATGACTATAGCCCTGTAGTATAGTTTGAAGTCTGGTATAGAGATCCCCACTGTATTGCTCTTTTCACTCAGGGTTGTTTTGGCTATTTAGGGTCTTTTGTTTTTCCAAATGAAATTAAAGACTTTTTTTCCAAGCCTTTGAAGAAACTCTTGGGGATTTTAATTGGGATTGCATTAAATCTATACAAGAGTTTGGGTAGAATGGACATTTTTACTATATTAATTTTCCCAATTCATGAGCATGGGAGGTTTTTCCAACTTCTGATGTCTTCTTCAATTTCCTTCTTCAAGTGTTTAAAATTTTCATTGTAGAGATCTTTGGTGTCTTTGGTTATGTTTGTTTCTAGGTATTTTATTGTTTTTGAGGCTATTGTGAGTGGGAAAGTCTCCTTGAATTCCTTCTTCAGTTGCTTGTTGTTGGTGTAAAGAAAGGCTACTGATTTTTCTAGGTTAATTTTGTATCCTGCCATTTTACTGAAGCTGTTAATTGTTTCTAGGAGTTTTCTGGTGGAGTTTTTAGCATTCCATAAGTAAACAATCATATATTATCAGCAAAAAGGGATAGTTTGACTTCCTCTTTTCCAATTAGTACTCCTTTAATTTCCTTTTCTTGCCTTATTGCCCTAGAAAGTGTTTCAAGCACTATATTGAAGAGGAGTGGTGACAGGGGGCAGCCTTGCCGAGTTCCTACCTTTAAAGGGAATGCTTATGTTGTTTCCCCATTTAGGATGATATTGGCTGTGGGTTTCCTGTATATGGCTTTGATTACATTGAGGAATGATCCTTCCAATCCAATTCCCTCTAGGACTTTGAGCATGAAGGGATGCTGGATTTTGTCAAAGGCTTTTTCTGTGTCAATTGAGATGATCGTGTGGTTTTTGTCTTTCAGTCCATTTATATGCTTGATGATATTTATTGATTTTCGTATGTTGAACCATCCCTGCATCTCTGATATGAAACCAACTTGGTCATGATGCATGATCTTCTTGATGTGGGTCTGTATGCGATTTGCCAGTATCCTGTTTAGAATTTTGGCATTTGTGTTCATTAGTGAGTTGGGTCTATAGTTCTCCTTTTTGGTTGTATCTTTGCCTGATTTTGGTAATAGAGTGATGCTGGCTTCATAGAAGGAATTTGGGAGAATTCCCTCTGTTTGTATCCTTCTAAACAATTTCAGTAATAATGGTTGTAGATCTTTTTGAAATGTTTTATAGAATTCTGCTGTGAAACTGTCTGGGCCTGGGCTTTTTTTAGTTGGGAGGCTTCTTACTACATCTTCAATTTCTTTATATATTATGCGTCTGTTAAGCTGTTGATCTCTTCTTTTTTGAGCTTTGGTGATTCCCAGGATTTCAGATATTCATCCATTTCTTCTAGGTTTTCAAACTTGGTAGAGTATAGGTTTTTGAAGTATTCCCATATGATTTTCTGGATCTTTTCCTTGTCTGTTGTGGTATTTCTCTTTTCATCACGGATTGTATTGATTTGGAGTTGTTCCTTTTTTCTTCTGGTTGACTGGGCTAGAGGTCTGTCTATCTTGTTTATTCTTTCAAAGAACCAACTTTTGGCTTCATTGATTTTTTTTTTGTATTGTTTTCTTTGTTTCTATTTCATTGATTTCTGCTCTGATTTTTGTTATTTCTTCCTGTCTGTTGCATTTAAGGTTCATCTGTCGTTGCCTCTCAAGTGCTTTTAGCTGTAGTGTTAGATCGTTCACTTGTGCTCTTTCTGTTTTTCTAATGTAGGCTCCCAGGGCTATAAACTTCCCTCTTAGGACTGCTTTTAAAGTATCCCATAAGTTTTGTTGTGTTGTATTATCATTGTCATTCAGTTCCAGGAATGCCTTTATTTCTTTCTTTATCTCTTCCTTGACACATTCATTATTCAGGAATGTGTTGTTTGGTCTCCATATGTTCTTGTAGATAGTGGGACTTATCCTGGTGTTGATAGTGAGCTTTATTGCATTGTGGTCTGATAGAATGCATGAAATTATTTCAACCTTTTTGTATTTGTGGAGGTTTCTTATGTGTCCCATTATGTGGTTGATTTTGGAGACTGTTCCATGAGGTACAGAGTAGAAAGTGTATTCTCTGGTATTAGGGTGGAATATTTGGTAGATGTCTGTGAGGTCTGTTTGGTGTATCGTATCATTCAGTTCAGATGTCTCTCTGTTTATTCTTTGTCCAGTTGACCTGTCCAAAGGGCTCAGTGGGTTATTGAAGTCCTCTACTATGAGCATACTGGGGTTAATCTGTGCCTTGTGGTCCTGGAGAATTGTCTTTATAAAGTTTGGTGCACCAGAGTTTGGTGCATATATATTCATGATTATGAAATCTTCATGGTGAATTGTTCCTTTGATAAAAATGTAATGGTCTTTTTTGTCTCTTCTGATTTCTTTTACTTTGAAGTCTGTTTTGTCTGATATTAAAATAGTAACACCTGTTTTATTTTTGGTACCATTTGCTTAGAATATGTTTTTCCATCCTTTCACTTTAAGGTGGTGCCTATCCTTGAAGGTAATATTTCTTGTTTGAAGGTAATGTTTCTTGTAGACAGTATGTCGATGGGTTCTGTTTCCTAATCCAATCTCCCAGTCTATGTCTTTTTATTGGGGAGTTTAGTCCATTAATATTTAAGGTTATAACTGATAGGTTTGTGTTGCTTCATTTCACCTTATTATCCATTTGCATTTTTGGTCTTGGTTTCTACTTCTGCAGTTATGCTTTTATTGATTTCTCTTTCTAGGTGCCTAGGGATGGTTGCTCCTTTCTTCTGTCCTTTGAATTACTTCAAGTATTCTCTGAAGGGTTGATTTTCCAGACATGCATTCTTTCATTTTGTTTATGTCATGGGAGATTTTTCTCTCTCCTTCAACTAGAATCGATATTTTTGCTGGGTATAGTAACCTGGGTTGGCATGTATAGTCCTTTAACACTGGGAATGCTTTGCTCCAAGTTCTTGCTTTCATAGTTTGCACTGAGAAGTCAGCTGTAATTCTGATAGGTTTCCCCTTATAGGTCACTTGTTTTTCTCTTGTGGCTTTCAGAATTTTGTCTTTGGGTATCTAGCATTTTAACTATGATATGGTGTGGAGAGTTTCTTTTCTGATCTTGTCTGTTTGCAGTTCTGTGTGCTTCTTGTATTTGTATTGGTTTGTCTTTTTTAAGTTTGGGAAAATTTTTGTCTATTATTCTGTTGAAGATCTGATCAATACCATTCTCTTGGGATTCTTCTCCTTCCTCTATTCCTATGATGCAGAGGTTTGATCTTTTCATAGTGTCCCACAGTTCCTGGTTGTTCCACTTTTGTGTATTTTTAAATTTTTCATAATCTTTGCTTGAGGTTTTTAGTTGTTCTGTGTTATCTTCCAGGTCTGATATTCTTTGTTCTGCTTCCTCCATTCTACTTATGAGGCTTTTTCCATTCCTTTCTTCTTGATTGGATGAGTGTTTGATTTCCTTTTTCATTTCCTCTTCTGATTTCTTTAGTATTTCCACTTCCTTTTGGAGCTTCTCAATCTCTTCCTGTAGCTCTTGGCTTTGCTGGTTGGTTTCCTTATCTTTTTCAACATGGGATCTTTTCAGTGTTTCCACTTCCTTTGGAGTTTGTCATTCTCTCTCTCTAAGTCCTTCTTGAGTTTTTCATTCTCTTTTCTTAATTCTCTGATTTGCTCTTTCTCATCTTGGACCTCTTTAAGTATGTTCACATTATACTTCCAATACCTGTGTCTTGGGCCATTCCCAGGGGGATCCCACTGTAGGAATCTTCCACAGGGTTGGTAGAGCTTGGTGTGGAATTATCCTGCATCTTTCCCATGTTGTCTCTTTTTCGTGTCCCTGGCATGTGGGTTTCTCTTTGCCTGTATTCCAATGCGAATCCCAAATGCCTCTTCATTGTGTTGAAAGCTTTCTTTGCTTGCCTCCTTCAGATGCCTTCATTGTTTGTTTGTTTGTTTGATCTGTTTTTTTTCTTGTTTATGGAGTGTTGACTTGTCTAAGCTTTAGGCTTTCTATTGGAAGTCTAACTCACTCTTCCCTTTCTGTTCTGAAGGTTCTCCAATGGCATGCAGCCTTCCTTTTGCAGGAATCAGCAGAGGTGGATAGCCAAATACCTCAGTGCTGTTAACTTATCTCCTTAGAGAGAACACCTGATTCTAAAAAGAATGATAGGGAGCAAATGAGTCCGCCCCTCACTTGTTTCTGTCTGGAATTTAGTTAATGCTTCCTTGATGGTCCTTTTAGGTCTCTCTACCTGTCCAGAACTTTGTGGCTTATAAGCACAATGAAATTTCAAATGTATCCCTAGAATTTCAGCTGCTTGTTGTCACGCTTTGGCTGTGAAGCTGAGGCATTGTCAGAGCCCAAGGAGAAGGCTCCATTAGTGATTTCTTAGCAACCACATTAGCTGTTTCTGACCTAGAGGGAAAAGCCTCTACCAGTCCCGAAAAGGATCTACAAAGACCAGCAAATATTGGTAGTCAAACCTTCCTGCAGTCACCTCAGTGAAGTCCATCTCCCAGGGGTCCCTGGGACTAAGTCCTCTCTCTTGAATGCCCAGAGGCGCTGGCCTTCTCCCTTTTGGGTTTACCTGAGCGCGGATGGCACCTCAGTGGGTAACCCGCTCCACCTTTTCAGCCAGGAGGGGCAGGAAATACCTGTCCCTGATTAGTTATTTTAGCTTGGTTTATCCCAGGTGAGTACTTTGACGAATTTGAGAGGAGTCAGCCCCAGGGCTCTGGGTAGAATGGAGCATCCGTCTCTAAGAACTACCAACCCTCTTTCTTAGTGGCCTCTGCTGTTGGGCACTTTTCCTCTTCACCAGTATTCAAGATGCTCCAACAGGTCTGGCTTGGGCAGGAGGGTAAGAATTGAGGGAGGGCCTAGCACTTGTTGTGACCCCACTGGCTTGGTGACAGCTCTCTTTGCTGTGGCATCTGTAAATCTATTGCTTTGAGCTTCGGCTGAATCCCCCTTTTGGTGTCTGGGACCATGAATAATGGCAAGCTTTTCAGGCAGCCGCACGGCTGTCAGGAGAGCAGAAATTGGCCCCCTTGTCCTTGACCTCTTTTCCAGATAGGGTAAGTAGGTCTCGCTCGTTCCTGACACAAAGCACCATGGACGTGTGCGGTACCAAAAGCATACCAGCTATCGGTATAAATGTTGACTGTGTGGCCATTTCCCCACCTCAATGCCCAAGTCAAGGCTATTAGTTCAGCCTTTTGTGCTGATGTTCCCTGGGACAGGAATTGAGCCCAAGTGCAGAGTATCACTACGGCCACTCCTGCATGCCTGAACCTGTCCTGTCTGTAGCTCCTCCTGTTGGTGTATAGGGTGGCATCCACTTTCCTGCAGGACTGGTCTCAGAGATCTGGGTGCCCGTATAGTAGATGTCCCAACCAGAGCGCAGTCATGAGCCAGTGCCTCTCTGGGGTCAGGCAGGGGGCACGCTGGTTTCAGTACTCCACCAGGCGAGAACCTGATTCTAGGTGCATCTAGAAGGAGGGCCTGGTAGTAGGTGATGCCAGTGTTTGATATCCAGTGCTTGGGGGCTCTCTGGAGGAGTGTTTCAATTGAATGGGGACTAGTGATGACCAATTCCTATACTGTAGTCAGTTTATCAGCCTCATTCAGTAGCCGTGTGGGGGCAGCAGCAGCCCGGATGCAAAGCAGCATCCCTGCTGTGACAGGGTCTAAGCATTTGGGCAGATATGCCACAGGCTTTTCCCAGGACCCCAGAGTTTAGGTCTAAAACCCCCCAGTCCGGCCCCTCTGTGGTATTCATACAGGAACACATGAAAAGGCTTGGTAATTTCAGGTAGCCCCAATGACATCAGCACCCCCTTAAGTTTTTGGAAGGTCTTTTTTTCCTTGTCTTTCCAACTCTTGGGGGCCATTCTACACACACACACACACACCCAGGGTCTGGTATAATGGTTTAGCTATTTCTGCAAAGTTGGGTATCCATAGTCAGTAGTATCCAGCTGTCTCCAAGAATTGTCTCAGAATGTTCAAGATAGCATAGATCCTGATCAGAGAAAAGTTCTGCTGCTGCCCTCTAGGCAACACCCCAGATAAGTTACCTGATTGGAGCACAGTTGAGCTTTTTTGGTGCATAATTAAATAGGCCACTCTATGGAGTGTTTCAAATAGTTCCTCAGTGGCTTGCTGACATTCTTTGGGGGTGTAGATGGTAATGTAGGAATTATCCACATACTGCAAGGGGGTGACATTTGGGTGCCCTTGGTGGCATTCAAGCAGGTCTGCATTAAGTGCTTCATCAAATAGGGTGGGGGAGTTCTTGAATCCTTGTGGTAGTCAAGTCCAGGTTAACTGGCCACTGAATCCTGTCTCAGAATCTGTCCATTCAAAGGCAAATATAGGCTGACTTACAGGTGCCAGAGGCAAAGAGAAAAAAGCATCCTTCAGATCTAAGACTGTATATAATTTCCCCTGGATCTAATAAGCTGAGCAGGGTGAAGGGGTTGGCACAGCTGGGTGAATAGTCTCCACCCTCTTGTTAATTTCCCTTAAGTCCTGAGTAGGACGACAGCATTTTGTGCCTGGCTTGACAACAGGGAGCAGTGGAATAGTCCAGGGTGAGTGACAAGGAAGCAAAATTCCTGCTTCTCTAAAACAGCTAATGTGCTTTCTAATGGCTGCCTTAGCATCTCTCAAGATTGGGTATTGTTTTAATCTCATAGCCAAAGCAGAACTCAAGATGTGAGGCCCATCTCAGGGGACACCACTGGAAACTCCTGAATTAGTTCTGAAAGGGAAGGGTCACCCACTCCCTGTCCTTTAGGATTCTTTTCTGTTGTTCTGTGCTCATCTGATAAGGAGCAAGTTCTTTATGTCCAGAGCAGCTTCAGTTTCACTGAAGGTAATGTTAGCTCCCAGTTTTCTCAACACATCCCTGCAGTCAGGTGATAAGGACAATCCGCAGAACAAGAAAGGAATGACTCACAGTACCTTTCTGATGCTCACTTCAAGTGCGGCTGTCCAGGCATAGGTTCCAGGTCCAGTGGCCCCTTGAATAGTAGTTCCCTTGGTGAGTGGACCCAGGGTTTGGGCCAGCACTGAATGGGCTGCATCAGTGTCCACCAGGAACAGGAGGGTCTTGCTTCCAATTTTTCCAGTGACCATGGGCTCCCAGGAGGTCATTAAGATGGAGCCTCGCCAGGTATGGTGGCACACACCTTTAATCCCAGCACTCGGGAAGCAGAGGCAGGTGGATCTCTATGAGCTCAAGTCCAGCCTGGTCTACAGAGTGAGTTCCAGGACAGCTAGGGCTACAGGGAGACCCTGACTCAAAAAGACGCAAAAAAAAAAAAAAAAAAAAAGATGGAGCTTTAGCCCATCGGTCCACGCTGCCATCCTCTTCTTGTCTGTGTGATGGACACTTGTCCTTCCATTGTTCTTTCTCCTTGCAGTAGGCACACTGGTCTCTTTCTAGCTTAGCTCGAGGCTGATTTGGCCATCTGGGCTACTTCCACTTTCCATCTTCCCTTTCCCTCAAAGCAGCCACCGTTATTCTGGTCAGCTTCTTATCTTTCTTTTCATCTGGGTCCCATTGTTGAAGGTCTTCTGGGCTATTTCTAACAACTGCGACCTATTCATCCCTTCACAACCCTTCAGGTTTCTGCAACTTCTTATGAATATCTGGGGCTGACTGTGCCACAAAGGCAATGTTAAGGGTCTGCTGTTCTTCTGGGACATTGGGATCAATAGGAGCGAATCCCTGGTAAGCATTCTGGAGACACTCCACGAACCCAGTTGGGGACTCCTGATTTCCTGGACAACCTCGGATGTTTTGGGGAGATTAGTTGGCTTCCTGGTGGCTGCTCACCTTCCTGACAGAGGGCTTGGGGATAGGTGTCTAGTGCTCTTTTACCTTGGTTGGTGTTATGGTCCCAGTTTAGTAGAGTTGAGGTCAGGATTTGCTTGACTCTCACATCAGGGTCCTCCCCTGTTATCCTGGGATGCTAAGCTTCTGTTAGGAGCCAGTCCCTCTCCTCAGCCATGAAAAGGGTGCCTAGGAGCTGCCTGCAACCACTGGGCTGGTGGGTGAAGGAAACAGTTTCTGAAAAGCTGAGGAGGGCCTGGGCTTTTTCCAGAAAAAGGGGGTTCTGAGTCTTCCAGTTATATAGATCACTGGTTGAAAAGGGAACATAGACCATGAAAGGGGGTTTGGTAGCCCCCTCCTGAGGTGGGGTCCCACTCAGAGGTGCTTCCCTAAAAGGGAGGTTGGCCAGGGAAGAGACGCAGCCTGACTGGAGTGCGACATAATCCACTCTACTTTGAGTGTGTGAGGGTGAGGGCAGGGCAGGGGCAGAACAGGGTAGAGCCTTGGAGCTGGGGCTGCAGGGGGAGTGAAGGGCCCTGCAGACAAAGTGGGTCCTGAGCTGGCTGGGTGTGTGGACAGTAGGTGGGCTTATATCCTTTTCCTCCCCAGGGGGAAAAACTGGGGGTCCAGGCTTTTTACTCAGAGGCCTGGTGACTAGAACGGAGGAGTTTTATTTAAGGTGCAGCACTTTAGTGGAGATGAGGTGGGGTTGGGGAAGTGAAGCAGGAGGGAGTGGTTGGTGTAAGGGAACTTGTTACGGTGACCCCATAACCACTCATCAGACTCTGGTTGGCTTTGGGGTCAAATGACCCCATATCTGGCCACCCTACACCAAAAGAGAGCCACTCTAGTGGACAAAAGTTGCAGACCTTTCTGGGTGACATCTTGACTCAGAACTTCTGAAAGTCATGGAGCACGCAGCCCAGTTGGGGTCCTGGCTGCACTGGGTCCAGCTCCCATGCCTGCAACAGAATGCACAGGCACACCAGAAAACACAAATCCACCAGATGAAAACAAGGAACACCAAACAACAGAACACCCGTGCAGACAGAGAGGACCAGCAAACACAGACATACGGGGCCACCTTCATTTATACACCTAAATCCTAGCTGGAAGGACAGGGGGATGTCTCCACTGTTCCTGGAGACTGGGTTAACAACATGTCCATCTCTCAAAAGTGTCCCCAGATGTCTGGAATCTCCAAATGATTCACCTACTAGTCCCATCCTAAGCACACATCAGCCAGCTATCCCACTTCATTTTGCTTTAATTTGCTCTTTTCTGATTTAATTTGTGGTGGTCACAATCCAGGGCTCCCTTGGGTCTCTGAGTCCACAGGTGGATTCACCACCCTTGTGTTGGGCTTATCCCAGGCTGGCAGACCTGTGTCGGGTGTCTCCCAGGATCTTGGTGGGACCTCCAAATTTTGTGAACTTTGGGGCCCTGGGAAAGACCACTTGGACTCTATCAAATCTTACTTAGCTAAATTTATTAAAGTGCACATCTGATCACAGCCTCTGGGGTCAGGAATGGAGGCTGTAGTAGTGGGCTGAAGCAGGAAGAGGATTCTTAAAGGCAAAGAAAGAAAGAAAGAAGAGAGAAAGAGAAGAAAAGAAAGGGAAGGAAGGAAGGAAGGAAGGAAGGAAGGGAAACACAATTACTTTGCTTTGGAGGAATTTCCAACTGTGTGAGATAACATCCTTGTTTGCTTGTACAGATAGTGGAAAGCAAGTTTTACAGAAGCCACAGTAAATGGGTAGTGAATTACCTCACTACAGTTACACAGTTCTGGGAAGGGGCAAGGGGCTTTGGTGCTCATCACTTTCTGGAATTATTTACCAGTTTCAAGCAAAGCAGGTCTCTAAGATGATTGCCTTAACCAAAATGGAGTCACCCCAGCCGTCATAAGGGGACCTTGCCTTTGGAAGGGATTGAGGGATTCCATTCATTTTAGCTTTCTCTGACATGGGTGTCTCACCAGATCTGGAACCAGGCTCTTTGCACTTTCAGCCTCCAAAACTGTAAGATAAATGAACCTTTCTTCTTTATACCCAGCTTGAGGTATTTTGTTATAGTAATAAAAAGTGGACTTTGGGGCTGGTGAGATAGCTTAGCAGGTAAAGGTGCCACTAAGCATGATGACCTGAGTTCTATTCCTGGAATGTATAAGGTAGAACGAGAGAATCAACTCTGGAAAGCTATCTCCTGACCTCCGCATGCACAGTGGCATGTGTGCAGATGCACATACACCACACAGTAATAAATAAATACAAAATTTTGAAAGTGGACTGGTATACAAAAGTATAATCAACTTTGCTTGTTTCTAAGGTAAGATACTGGGATGAAAGATCTAATCCTGAGTTTAGTAAGGACGGAGCTATCATTCTGAGAACGTATTCTCTTCAGTAGCAGAACTTCTGCTTAGCTTATTCATAGGAACTATTTGGGAAGTTTGAGTATTTTCCCCAGTTTTCCTTAACCTGAAGTAATGAAACAGACAAAAGTAGATTGGCAGTCTCTTTATGAGTAAAAGCTGGTTCGGAGACAGCTGTGGGGAAGCTAATGTTGGTGTGGGGCTTGAGAAGGCAGGGTGACTTTATTCCTTACCTCTCACAGAAAAGAGAAAATCCCTAATATGCTTAAGTATTAGCCAATATACAATGCTTATTTCTCGTTAACTAGGTGATGTTTATGCAATATTTGTTCCATGTATACTTAATCTATAGGGGGAAATTTCTACTAATTGATAGATCAGTGTTCTTATCCTTGGAAGAGTGATTCTTGGACATACCACCCTCTGCCTTCAGATATCTCCAAGAAAATCTTGATCTAATCTTAGAATGAAAGGTACCCAGCAGCTATAGCTGCATGTAAAGGCAGGAATTCTCAGCTGATAATCCCAAGAGTGTCTCTACTCAGCAATCCTCATGGGAGGAGGAGAGACATGTTGAAACGTATCTATACTACTTGGGCATGGAATCAACTGATCAGAGTCAGTTTCTCACTGTATAAATCTAAGGATTCAGAAATATACACTCTGATGTCAACTGAGATTCCTTTGGCTATCCCATTTCTCAAGTAGTCTTTACTGTCAAAGAAAAATCTTGACAGTAAATTCATTTTCCTCAATCTAGTCCTTTGCAGATGAACTTAATAGGTTTATAAAATCTGTTTATAAAATCTTGTCCACCTTGAAAGGTGAAAGAGACATTTCTTGGCTCTCGGGAGGTGATATCTAGAAAGTCACAGTGTCTAGGAGGAGGCTTGGGTTGTAGATCGTCACCATGGCCTAAGGGACACTACAGGAGTAAGAGAAAGAGGATTATTCTTTTAAAAGATGTTTATTTACTTATTTATTTACTTTGTGTATATGGGGGTCATGCATATGGTAGCCCACAGGAGTCAATTCTCCTTCCACCATTTGGGTCCTGGGAATTGAGCTCAGGTCATCAACCTTGGCAGAAGATACCTTTACTCATTGAACCATCCCTCCACCCTCAAGAGCCGTATTTTGAATTAAGCTAATTCTACATGGTCAACCAAGTCTTATTTAAATTTTCATTTATTTTAAAATTAGCATACAAAGTATTAGGTCTCATTCTGCCATTTTCAAACATTTATCTTTGTTAGTCCCCCCCACCTCCATTCTTCTCCATTCTCTTGCCTCCCCTTGGACCCTTCCTCCCCCCGTAGCTGCCTCTCCCTTTTCCTGTCACATGTGTCCTGTTGCCCCTCTACCAATTTCTCAACATTATATATGCACAGTGGAATTTTATTCGACCAAGTCTTTTGACTGAGAGCGTCCCCAGGCATTTTGGACCTAGCTATCTACAGAAGGAAAGCTCTGTGCAAAGCCAGAGAAAGGGAATATATAGTGTGCCTGAGGCAAAAGAAGTAAGTGGTAAGAAACAGCCTCAGGGGCCAAGTCTTTGGCAGAAGAGAAATTTGAAAGACATCAAAACTATGAAACAAAGGAAGCAGGAATATGATCAGTTAGAGGAAGGCGGCTGGGGGACTCCACAAGCAGATGGATGTACTTGGCCTAATTGGACAGCATATCATTACATTTTAGAGCAATCATAAAAGCCTATGTCCTGCATCATTTAGCCTTTGACATAAGGATGCCTCAACCTCTCCCTTCCCTGGTGGGTGAGACACAAAGGTGTGTGGGCTGAGCCAACTCTGTCCCAAGACAGCTTCTTGCTTGGGGCGGGGAGTTGCAGCTCTGGACTGATCTTCGTCACACAGTTCTGCATGAACTTGAGAAAAAAACGTGTCTGTATTTCAGAAATGTTTTTGGGTTGATGTATGTTGGCAGAGAAATTTCCATTGCAGAAACTACTGACCTAGGCATTGTTGGATCTGTTGGAACAAATAAAAGTATTATGTATGATTCTGAAAAAGTAAAGGATATGAACTGTGCTATACGGTACCAGGGACTGCCATGTCTGTGCCTTGAGAATAGGCTGCCCTGAGTGAGTGACCACAATTCCTCCCTTCCACACCCTCCAACACCTTGGCTGCACAGATCATCCCCACACACTGTGCTTATTTCGCTTATTTCCACCCACTCACAGAATTGGGAAACCCAACTAGAGAAATAAGGGTTATAGCACTTTAAACAGAACATAGATCAATGCAAGAAAACTAAATTGCCCCGGGGGAACTGAGGGCTAAGAACGTACCAAGGTTATACTCATCATACAGCATCTTTACTGACTGAGGCTGGTCAGGGGGCTCTGTAGTCTCTCCCTAAAGACCCCTCTTGACAGTCCACCTCTATCAGTCTATGCCCATTTGCATAGAAGCTTTTTGTTTTTTAAACTAGTGGAAGCAGGGACAGGAACTCAATACGGAAAGAGGTCAGAGAAAGGAAGAAGTTGGATTGCCTCATTCTAAAGTTGTGGATTGATTTAGGGAGCTGATAGACTGGTAGAAAAGAAATACATATGGGGCAGAGCCTGGACTTGTGCCTCTCCAACAGGTGCATGGGGCTCATGTTGCTGATTCTTGGACCACCTTTTACATAGTTAGGACCTACAGCATATTAATTTTTCCACCGTGTGCTACAATGGGTATACATTTACTTCTTTCTAAATTGTACAAATATATCTACTATGTATATAATATAATCATGTATATATTATAAAATATATAGTAAGAAAAGTAAATATAAAGTAAGTATAAAGTTAATAGTAAATATAAAGTAAGTATAAAATTAATAGTGAATATAAAGTATAAACTAAATATAAAGTAAGAAAAGTTAAAAATGTAAAACAAAGTAGAAATAGAAATGTACATTTCTATTAATGTACGTAGAGATCCCTGTAGCCTAAGGATGGTCTTGTCCCACCCTGGGATGTATGTGTGCCACTTTGGGGACCACTGTTCCAGATGGAAGCACATAAATCCATATCTGAAAGCCTCCAAATTTCTCTGGCTCCTGTCTTTGCTGTGGGTTAAATATCCCAAACCTTCATAGATTCTCTGATGTCCCAGTGGCTTTGTGGTGATTTTCCTGGTGTTTCCTGTTTCTTTCATCCCAAGAAATTGAATGTTGGTGTGTTCCTATGATGCTGGTGTCAGAGATCAACAGGCCATTACCATGGGATCCTCGTGGATTGGGTTAGCACCCTCATAAGATGGGACACAAAGGACTGGGGAGATGACTGTGTTGTAAAGTGCCTGCTGCTCAATGATGAGGATCTGAGTTCAGATCCTGAGCACTCATATAAAACATGCCTGTAATCCCAGCACTGGGGATGCAAAGACAGCAGGAGACGAGAAGATAGACGTCTTCAAACTAGAAATGGACTCTGGATCTGCCAGCACCTTGACCTCAGACTTCCAGCCTCAATATGGTTTGTGTATCAGATCTTCCCCAGCTTATGGCATTATTTGGGGGAGATTATGGAAACTGCAGGAAGCGAGGTCTGGCTGGAGGATGTGCGGTCACTTTGCAGGTCATGCCTGGTCTCCAGACATTTTCCCTTTCTCTGCTTCCTGTTGACTATGAGGTGAAGACTCTCCTCTGACACATACTTCCCCCACCATAGAGCTCTGCTCCAGCCCATGGGGTCAAGTGACCATGTCCTGACACCTCTGAAATCTTGAACCACAATAAGTCTTCCTTTAAGTTTTTTTCTTAGGTGTTTTAGTCACAGTGCACAAAAGTAATGGAATTGTGAGAAATAAATGCTAATGGCTTCAGCCATGGTTTGAAAGTTTATGCCCTCTAAAGGTGATGACTTGACAATATAATTCCCATCGCCAACACTGTTAACACAGGAACCTCAGGTAACAGGAGCTCCTCCTGTGTGAATGACATTGATGACATTTTTTATAAAGCTTCACCCAGGGGGCTGGAGAGATGGCCTAGCGGTTAAGAGCACCAACCGCTCTTACAGAGGACCCGGGTTCGATCCCCAGCACCCACATGGCGGCTGAGAACCATCTGAAACTCCAATTCCAGGAGAACTCCAGTTCCAGGGGAATCCGACACCCTCTTCTGACCTCCGCGGCATTGCATGACACGGGTGCACAAACTTGCATGCAGACAGTACATTCATATACATACAGAAATAAATAAATGCCGGGCGTGGTGGCGCACACCTTTAAAAAAAAAAATAAAGCTTCACCCGGAGCTCCTGGCGTTTTGTCCTTCTACCAATGAGGACAACACACTGTTTTAAGAGTCCATCTTGGTGTTGGCCAGGGGATCCAAGCTCCCCCAAAAGGTAAAGGCTTCTTGCCTGTAAACTGGGATACCTGCAAGAAGAGAGGCGGTAAAGCCCTGCTATCGAAGACCTGATGTAAGCATGGGAAAAATGTATTGAGACCGCACTTGCAAGTGTACAGTTGGTCTCTGGAATACCAGAGAGTGCTACCAAAGGCCACTGAACTAATAAAGCAAATATAGGTTTCCTTGAGTCAAGCAAGACTCCTCTGTCAGCACCAGCTACATCTCACCTGCCTGGAAATACTGTGCAGCACTGGCAGCCATATGCCTGTATATCCCAAATCTAATTGGCTAGCTCTCTCCTTGGAGGAATAACCCACGGCTGATGCCACAAGCTTACATCCTCCAGTGGTTAGGAGATGTTATAAGCCACAGTACGACCCTGTCATATCTTACAGAACAAATGTAATTCATGGTTTAACATATCATCCAAACATCTGTGTCTATACCAAAGTAACCTACCATAACAATTAGTACTGTGATGGCCTAGCGGTTAAGAGCACTGACCGCTCTTACAGAGGACCCAGGTTCGATCCCCAGCACCCACATGGCGGCCGAGAACCA
Organism: Rhizomys pruinosus; assembly: GCA_009823505.1. NCBI lineage: Eukaryota > Metazoa > Chordata > Mammalia > Rodentia > Spalacidae > Rhizomys > Rhizomys pruinosus. The sequence goes on along the minus strand of VZQC01014038.1, from coordinate 1,441,987 downwards.
TCTGAAACTCCAGTTCCAGGAGAACACCAGTTCCAAGGGAATCCGAGACCCTCTTCTGACCTCCGCGGCATTGCATGACACGGGTGCACAAACTTGCATGCAGACAGTACATTCATACACATATAGAAATAAGTAAAATAAAAATTTTAAATACCTATATACCTAATTGCTTGTGCTTCATTAGTAGGACTGAAAGGTTATTCCTGGACAAACTGTCAGCCCATGAAAGGAAACAGCCAGAATTGACCAGAGTCCAAAACAACAGTTCCAGAGAAAGTAGACTGTTTTGCTTCTCGTCCACCTGTGCCCCTTTTCTAAGCCTAGGGAACAATCTGCAGAAGAGGAGGTGTGGTAGAATGTAAGGGCTGCGATTGGGGTGAATGGTGAAACTACAGCAATATAGACTAGACACTTATTTGATCAACTTGATTGAACATAGAAGCCCCCCCAGCTGGATAGTGGTACCCTTGGGCTGTGTGGGGTTGGGGCACAACTGCTTGCAAATTGGTTTTACATGAAGGATGCTTGTACTCATAAATTATTACTTATTGTTAAAAAATGAAAAAAAATAAAGAAGTAATAGAAGAAAAAAATAAAAAATGGGTAGAACCCCCCCCCGAAAAAAAGAGTCCATCTTGGAAGTAGAAACTAGATCATCACCAGACACCCAAAATGTGGATTCCCTGATCTTATATTGCAGCTCTACGACTGTGAAAATAAATTCCAACTTTAGAAATTACTCAGCTTAAGACAGTTTGTTATAGCAGCAAGAATAGTCTGAAACAACCATATAGTGTCTGTTTTTTTTTTACAGCAGCCCAATCGATTAAGCCAGAAAACTTGCCTAATTAATGGACAACTGGAGTCACTAACGGGAAGATGTGCGTCATAACTCAGGGCCTTGGCCCATAGGAGACATGAGAAACTGAGTCTGGGAACAGGATCGTGAAATTGGTTGGAGCATTTGCTTTAGTTCTACAGCTGTAGACAACCCAAGGGTGTCAGAAGCCTGCTCCTTTCCTTCATGTTCCTGGAAGGAATGGCCAACTGTAGCAACTGACAAAAGACTCTGCCTCACTCTGTGAGAATCCAGTTAGAGAGAATCCCATGTGACCCACCTCTCCTTAGCCCTTATAGTCACAAGAGGTGAGCCATCTCTAAAGTGACAAAAATGTAGGAAGGTAAATTGACTTCATACTAATCTCACAAGAGGTAGACTGGTATAAAATAAAGTTTGGATTTAAAAGGTGAAAAACTGAACCCAGTGTGGTGGTGCACACCTTTGATCTCAGCTCTTGAGAGGCAGAGGCATGTGGATCTCTGTGAGATGGAAACCAGCCTGGTCTACATAGCTCTAGGACAGCTAGGGCTATAGAGAGACCTTGTCTCAAAAAAAGAAAGAAGAAAAAGGCGAACAAGGATATGGAAGAGACACTCAGACTCATTAGTAATAAGAGGAACTTGAATTAAAATAATAAAAGCTGCCATTTTGTACTTGTAGATATAGTTAGAAATCTGAGTAGAGGTAGGTTTTAGTGAGGAAGGGTGGTTCTAGGTGCCCTAGGTCCTGCAGAAGGAAGGGCAGCCTGCTGGAATGCTTCTGTAGAACACTCTGATATTAAATCAAATAGAGTGCCCACAGCTCTTAACCAGATGAGAAAGAACTTGTGTCATGGTGGCCTCAGGGTCTGTCACTGGGACTGTGGAAAGTCAGATCAGTGAGATCAACGAACATGTATCTTTAGAATACAGTGGTGTCCCATCCATCTGAGGTTCACGGAGGGAGCTGGGGAGGACTGGTCCAGGAGCACAAAGGAAGGGCTTTGTGCAGATTGGTGATGGTATTCAAATAAAGAAAAAGATTAAGGGCAAGTAAGATAAGTCTGACGAAGTGACCTTGCACTTCTGCCTAGTTGAGGCAGGAGGCTGAGAGCTCCAAGGCTAGCCTGGGCTACATAGTGACAAGGGAGACCTTAAAAAAGGAATAGAAAAGGACAACAACCCCAAACAAAAGAAAATAACCCAAATAAAACAACACCCCAAATACAAGAAAGAAGAAATTATAGCAAGTAGCTAAGGTTTCTCTATCCTGCTTCTACAGCATAAGGGTGAGTTTGAACAACTTGACTGTGAGTTCAAGGTAAACTAACAAGGAAGAGAATGGGAGGAAGACCTTCCTTAGAAGCATCTCTCTCTCTCCCCCTCCCCCTCCCCCTCCCTCTCCCTCTTCTTCTCCCCCTCTCTTCTCTCTCTCTCTCTCTCCCCCCTCCCCCTCCCNTTTGTTTGTTTGTATGAATGTATTGTCTTCATGTAGGTCTGTGCACCCGTGTCGTGCAATGCTGCGCAGGTCAGAAGAGGGTGTCGGATTCCCCTGGAACTGGAGTTTTCCTGGAATTGGAGTTACAGACGGTTCTCAGCCACCATGTGGGTGCTGGGGATCGAACCCGGGTCCTCTTCAAGAGCAGTTGGCACTTTTAACCACTAGACCATTTCTCCAGCCCTCCAGACTTGGTTTTTAAAACTTTTATTTATTATTTTTATTATATGTGTATGAATGTATTGCCTGCATGTGCGTGAGTGCACCCATGTTAAGCAATCCTCACAAAGTCAGAAGAAGGCATCAGATTCCCCTGGAACTGGAGTTTCAGACAGTTGTTAGCTGCCGCATGGATTCTGGGAATCAAACCCAGTTCCTCTGCAAGAGCAGGCAGTGCTTTTAACCACTGAGCCATCTCTCCAGTCCCATATTTTTAAGGCTTTTAATTTTATCTTGTGTGTATGAGTCTTTTGCTTGCTTGTACGTAAGTACCCCATGTGTGTGCAATGCCCGCAGAGGTCAAAATTGAGTGTGAGATCCACTAGAACTGAAGTTATGGATGGTTTTTAGACTCCATGTAGGTGCTGGGAACTGAATCTCTGCAAAAGTAGCTTGTGCTCTTAACCGCTGAGCCATCTTTCCAGCATCTCTGGACACACTCTTTGTTGTCTGCTCACTGGTACTCAGCACTGAGTTCCTAGAGCCCTCTGCACCCAGGCATGCACTTCTTTATGTAGTGGCAGCTTCTCTCAGTGTCTCAATGCCAGGGCTCCATTCTCTGCCAAGCATGGAGGTTAGGGAAGCAGCGCCACATGGAATGAAGGTTACAAGTTGGCTCCCAAGATGTTCTTTGTCTGGACCGCCTGTCTGTGGACAGCTCATCAGCTCTAACATGAGGCCATCCATCGAGGGCCCCAGATGGAAGCCGTTCTTATCAGGCCAATCAAATGGCATGGGAGATCACTGTTCTCTTTTTGGGTCAGAGAAGCTATTTGAAGTTCTGTTTGGAGTAATTCTCAAGAATCCTTGGCCTCAGCTTGGTTGGGGTCTTCAATGTGTATGAGAGATAAAGATCTACACCCCCACCCCAAGTAGAAAAAGGGAGAACTCAAAGTACAGGAGGGGGAGAGAACAAGTGTACTATGAACAAGTACTACTACTAATAAATAATGTTAAATACAAAGAAAATGATAGCCTTTCACCAGCAAAGATGAAAGATTAATAGTAGCACATACTGTCAGTGAAGGGGTTGTAGAAACAGGAGTTCCCTCCATGAGAATGTTGAATTGGTTCAGGAAAATCTGGCTGTACCCATCAAAAATTTAAATATACATATCATCGAGAAAGCAATTCCAGTTCTAGTAATTTGTTTTACAGAGCTATTCATGAAGTGTGCAAAGTTAAGGAGGTGGAGAGCTAGACGTTTATTGCAGCACTCTTCATGATAATGAAGCACTGGGAAGCAGTCTGTGTCCACCAACAGAGAGCAGTGAAATCGTACGGCGTCACCGGATGCTCTGCGCCTGTCACACAGAGCAAGGTAGGCCTGTGTGGGTAGGTGTGGAAGGACCTCTACATTGTCAAAGAAAGCAAAACTCGTATTACTTAAATACTGAAGAATTCCCAGCTTGCTTATAACATTTTAAAGACTTTATTCAAAAGGAACAAGAAACAGAGTCTGTGTTTTAACTCTCATTTCTGTCACTTGTGAGCTGTGTGATTTTATCTAGGCTACTTCCCTTCTTTGGATCTCAGTTTCTATATATTTAAAATGGAAGTCATAACAGCCACTTCATAAAATTCTTACATTTTTTAAAAAGAGATCATGTGGGCCTGGGTATGTGGTTCAGCTGATAGAACATATGAAACCCCTAGCATGTATGAAGCCCTGGGTTCCACCCCTAGCATTGCATAAAATTGGGTGTTGTTGCACATGCCTGTGATCTCAGCACTTGGGAGGATCAGTAGTTCAAGGTCATCCTCTGATACATAGTGAGTGGAGGACAGCTGGGCCACAGGATACTCTGTCTCAAAACAAAACAAAACAAAACAAAATAAAACAAAACAAAACAATCCTGTATAAAATCTTAGGGAATGTAATGCCATCTTAGTTCCCATTTCCTTGAGTGTAAAATTAAGGCAACACAAATGAAGATCTATATGTGAAGTAAGCCTAGTTCAGGCCCTTGTCTAGCTCAGTTGGCTAAATTTTCTAGATTGGATTGCCTGTTTTTCTTGGAGGACACAGTTTAGGAATGGAAATCAGGAATGTGTAGACAGACTCATTCGAAGACCCACTAAGCCCACCTCAGGTAAACTCAGTCCTCATTCATTTATTTCCTGCCTTTCTAAGCTTTTGTTGGATGCCTTCAAGGCAGAAACTTCACACAGACTTTATGTCAGTGCCAAAAATGCAAATCCTCTCTTGAGTCTGGGAGGTGGCAGAAGTGAGTGTTTAACAGGCAGGAGAACCCGTGTCATAATGTAGGATGAGTCTATTCCTACAAAGTTATCTGTTTACACCCTGCCCCACCCCAAGTCTAAACTTTTATTTTCCCAGATTCTACTAGACGGAAGAGAGAAGTTCAGTTTTCCTCTTCTTTCTAAGAAGAGCAGTATCAGTTCAGCCGTAAGTGGCGAAGGATGAGCGCCCAGGAGCCTTGGGGAGCAGTGGAAGCTGAGGCAAGCAGGAAACACTCTGACCAAAGCAACACCAGCTTTGACAACTGATGGATATCACAGAGAGCTAGAAGGCTGCTGTTGTCAGTAAGTTTAACTTGTTAAGAGAGGCTGGGCATTGGGTCTGCATTAGACACATCTGGATTTCATTTTAGTAATGGCAACTATTCTTCAAAATATGAAAACAAACGAAGACCTAACATGGTGCAGGCCCAAGAAGACACATCTTTGGGCCAGATGTGGCCCAAAGATTGAACTTGCAACCTTTGCTGTTTTTTTTTTTTTTTCCAGTAAGAGTACATAAGAAAAGAATGGAGAGAGGAGAAAGTGCTTGAGGCACAACCATGATGACCAGAGTGCGGACTCCCAGCGTCCATATGACAGCCAGGTATGGCAGCACACACCTGCAACCTGAGAGCCAGGACCATAGACGGACAGATCCTGAGGGACTTGCTAGCTAGACAGTCAAGCTAAAACAGTGCATGTTAGGTTCAGTGAGATGAGAAACCCAGTCTCAAAAGAAAAGAAAAATAGAAAGAGAAAGAAAGAGAGAGAGAGAAAGAAAGAAAGAAAGAGAAAGAAGAGAAAGAAAAGAAGGAAAGAGAAAAGGGAAGGTGGAGAAGTGATTGAAGTGGACATCCCAACATCAACCTCTGGTCTCCATGTGTGCCTGCAAAGGGGAGCACATTCCCACCTCTATGTGTAACACACACACACACATACACACACACACACACAAATGCAGAGAGGGAATTCGTGAGTCAGGTTCTGCTTGGAAGACAGATGGCATATTCAAGTAAGTGCAAGCAGGGGGGTTAATTAACAAGGAAGGGGATCATAGAAATATGGATGGGGTGATGGGAACTTAGGGGATAGCGCATTAGGGGCCCTGGAAGCCATGGAGTTATTGCCCCATATCCAAGGGGAAGTAAAGTAGTATAGAGTAAATAAGCCTCTTTGAGAGGTCACAGTGGCTTTTTCCTAAGGGACACTGGAGCCCGAGTCAGTTTTCAGAGGAGAAAACTACCTGTTCCATTTCCTGCCTGCCCACTCCTTCTGCCTTCCACTGGCTGAACTCCAGTGAAGCAAGAGCATGTGGAAGCCCAAGGCTGGAAGGAGAAGCTGAGTACCTGGAGCTGGGAGTGGAGCGGTGGGAGCCGAAGACCGGAAAGGATAAAAAGCCAACTGTCATAGGGAACGGAAGCATTGGCCCCGGAGATCTCCGTGACTTCAGACTCAGGTCTGATACGGACATTTTTCATTGGTAACTTGACTGGGTTTAGAATCACCTCAGAGATGGTGAGGCACATCTCTGGGTGCGTATTAATGTTTCCAGAGAGGCTTCTCTGCTGGGGCAAAACCTGCCGGTGTGTGAGGGGTACCATCCCATGGGCTTGGGACCTGGATGGAATAAACTGAGTTGAATCTTTTTCTCTGCTTCCTGGTTTACTAGGATGTGAACTGCATGTTATCCCCAGCAAGATGATTAAAATCTCTAAAACAGTGAGCTAAAATAAATTCTTCCTCTTTCAAGCTGTTTCTGTCAAGTATTTGGTGACAGCAACAATCAAAGTAATTAGTACAGCATCCCAAAACATTCCAGTTGTTTCCTTACACTCAGGCCACCAGTCCTGCCACATGCTAATAGAGGAGGAATGGAATCTGGGAAGAAAGTATCCGTAGAGGCAGCCCAAAGGGACGTGGCTGGTGCGGGCCCAGTGAGAGCTTCCATCCTGGGGGACTGGGAACACAGGAGGCCGACAGACAGCTCCAGAAAGCTACGTTTGAGTTTGCTTTGTTTCTCAATGAATCACATGTAACTCAAGCAGCACTAGACATGCAGTAGATGATCAGTTAATCCTTGCCGAGTGCACGAAATGCCAGGTGAAGCGCAGCATCCCTACGATGTTCTCAATGTGGAATCACCCTGCCATCTTCTCAAAAAGTAGACCTGCCTGAGCTGGGGGGTCCAACACCAGAAGGGCCTGGATGGAGCAGCCATCTCCTGAGCAGGGGGAGGGGTCCAACACCAGAAGGGCCTGGATGGAGCAGCCATCTCCTGAGCAGGGGGTGGGGGTCCAACCCCAGAAGGGCCTGGATGGAGCAGCCATCTCCTGGAACCACTCCGGGATTTCCTGGCTCAGAGGGCACGTCCTAAAACCTCTTTCCTCAGCTACCTCCTTTTCACCAGCTGGAAATAACTGTGGGAGCAAGCGGCTTGTGTCTGTGCATATATTTCTCACTTGGCAAATCAGCAAGCGGTTGGATTAGAGGATTAGGCCTTAAATGAATGGCTAATGGCATCTGTGAGTTGCTTCCCAGAGGATGAGAAGCAGGTGCAGTGCCCTGGGTGATCCTGGGAGTTTCTTAAGGCAAGTCTCAGCACTTTATCTGGCAGAGGCCTGGGGAATGGGAGGAAACACTCATCTTTCCTCCTTCAGTCCCAACCTGGCCTGATCTTGGCACTAATATGCTGAAACAAAAGCCCCCAAGCTACGGTTTGTTTTCAGTTAGTCAACATACCAGGGACCAAAATGGATGTGGAAGGCAGGGCAGTGACTGACATGGATCTTTCCTCCCCTTCACCTGAGCTCACAGTGAATGTATCACAGGATCAGGGATCTTCTTTCTTAATTAAAGAAAGATATATTACTTATTATTTTTGTTTTATGTGTATGAGTGTATTGTCTCCATGTAGGTATATAAGTAAGTGCATCTGTGTCATGCAATGCTCTCAGAGGTCAGAAGAGAGCTTCGGATCCCCTGGAAATGGAGTTACAGACAGTTGTTAGCCACCATGTGGGTGCTGAGAACTGAACCCAGGTCCTCTGCAAGAGCAGCCACCTCCCCGGCTCCTCTGGGAGCTTCTTAAAATGAAGATTCTAGGGCCGCATGCCTGCATATTCTGATGTAATAGGTCTGAAGCAGGAACCAATAATCTAGTCTTATTTATTTATATACTTATTATTTGTGTGTGTTGTACATATATGTATGTATATGTGTGGGTGTGATTGATTCTTCAGGCACACGTAGAGACCAAAGGTTGATGTTTTATGTTTTCCAATATCACCCTCCACTATCCTTGTTGAGACAGGGCCCCTCACTTACTCTTAGAGTTTGCTGCTTTGCCTAGACTAACCAGCTAGCGAGCCTGAGATACATCTGTCTCTGCCCCCAGTGTTGGGGTTACAGATGAATACCACAATGCCTGGCTTTTTAAACCCGTGTTGGAACTCCAAACTCAGGTCCCCATGCTTGCACAGGAATGCCCACTGGGTTACCTCCCCAGCCTCCTGTTTATATATTTTTGAGACATTCTTCCAAACTGGCCTCAAACTTTGTGGTGTGTGTGTGTGTGTGTGTGTGTGTGTGTGTGTGTGTGTGTGTGTGTGTGTGTGTGTGTGTGTGTGTGTGTGTGTGTGTGTGTGTGTGTGTGTCTGTGTGTGTGTGTGTGTGTGTGTGTCTGTGTCTGTGTGTGTCTGTGTCTGTTTCTGTGTGAATCTGTGTATTTGTGAGGAGACCAGGGGCCAACCTCTGATGCTCTCTAATTTGTTTTTCAAGGCAGAGACTCTCGTTTTTACCTGGACTTCCCCAACGTGGCTAATCCCGCTGGCAGGTCCTCAGCCCCAGGGATTCACGTACCTCCCTCAAGTGCCGAGGCTTCAAGGTTAAAAGTTTGAAAACTTCTGATCCTCCTGCCTCAGTCTCCAGGATACTGAGGTAACAGCCATGTGCCACCACAGCTGGCATGAACCTGTCTCTTTAAAGCCAATATCCCAGATCCTCCTGATGCAGCTCGCTCCAACCATGACCTGAGGACCATCTGGTCTACCAGGATCTGCATCCCTAGCTGAGAAATTATGGATAGTTGATGGCTTCTAGGGGAGGAAGACTCAGTTTTCCTTAAGGCTGTGTCCTCTAGTAGGTGGACCTCACTCCAGTGGACGTCCTCACACCCATGAGAATATACACAGCACAAATTGAAGTTGCTAGGTTATTGAATAATTAAAAGACACAAAGCTGGGGTAGATTTGGAGGTGGGGGCTGATTTGGGAGGAGTTAAGGGGAAGAGCTGGAGTGAGTATGAGCAAAATATGTTGGATAAAGTCTTCAAAGAATTAATAAAAAATTTTCTAAAAGAGGAAAACCCTTGCTGAGGAGGTAGCTCAGCTGGTGAAGCATCTTCCTAGCATGCGTGAGGCCAGAGATTTGATTCCCAGGACTTAAATAAGCAGTAAGAAAAAATTCAAATAGGCAGAAAAGGGGAAAAATCCCTCCTATTTTCAAAATTACCCTTGAAAATAACTTAGAAAGGCTCCATGTTGGAGGCTGTATGTCATCTTTCCAAAGGCCAGCCCAGCCAGAATCCGCTATGGGGAAAAATCTCTCCAATCGGATGCCTAGTGAATAGCTGGCACCAAGGCCCTGCTGTTTAAAGAGTTAATAACACTGAAAACAAAGGTACTAATCTTTAAATACTGCATGGTGTGACTGTCTCTTTGTAAAAGGGGCAGGAGGAACAGTCGAGTCGAGGCCCTATTTCAGGCTCTTTCTGGCTGTGCATGGCATTGAATGGAGTGGCAAGCCGAATTGCCTGTACTATTTAAGTTATTATTTCTTTTTGTTAAATTTCTTTCCAAATCCAAGTGGCAAGATTAGCAGAAATTAAATGCACACATGATACAACTCCATGGTTGCTGGTAGACGGTGAAAGCTGCTGAGTTCTTGCGGTTCCCCCTTTGGGGAACTTCAGCAGGCCTCCAAGCCCACCATTCCCCTTTCAGGAACACAGTTCAATCCTGCTTTGCACTGTGTGACCCACAGGTTGTTGCACCTAGGTTGTGCAGCACACAATTTTTACAGGTCCTGTTCACGTAGGCTGTGGTGTAAATGATGCACCCGGAGTTGTACAGCGTACAACCTGTACAACGTTATGTTGCATCCAAAGGTATCCATGCATCGATGAAAATCCACTCCAGGCTTTTGATTGGCTAGTCAAGAAGCACATCTATTTTATTGCTATCATATAATACAACACTGAAAACTCAGACAAATGAAACGCCCCCAGAGAACCCGAGTATCCGTATTTCCAATTACACCGAACATGCATTCTTCAGGCACATAAGTGCCAATTTATATTATTCTGAGTTCCACTGAAATTGGCCCAAGCCCCTGGGGCACTTCTTGCCTAGTTTCACTTGTTACCCTGGGATAATTGGTTTAAAACTGATTACTGGGTCACTAATTATGGGGCCTATTGACAGTGTATTTCAGCTTAGGGAAGCAATTAAAAAGTTCACCCTAATTAATCAGGGGTAATTAACAGGTCTTAAATTTTGTCAAGAGATTAATTATCAAGAAATCCAGAACAAATCAATGTGCCTTCCAAGGAGGGTGAGTGAGGACTCAGGCGCTAGGGCTGGAGGTTATCTGTCCTGTTCATGCATTCAAAACGTGTTTACTGAGCACCTACACAGTGCCGGGCCCCAAGTAAAGGTTTTCCAGTGGCTTTACTGATATGGCTTCCCATGTAACATGTGACAGGGCTTTTTTCACATGGTTGCAGTGTAATGATAATGAGAGTAACGACAATACTATTAGTGAATTGTTGTGGGCAGTTATCACATGCTAAGTGCAGTAATAGTAGCTTATGTATATTACTTCATTAAATCTTTATAGTGGGGCTGGGGAGATGGCTCAGTAGACAAAGTGCTTCCCAAGCAAGCATGAAACCCTGAGTTTGAACCTCAAGCACTCATGTAAAAGCTGAGCATAATGGCATGTGCTTATAATCCCAGAGCTGGGGAACAGGAGACGGGAGGATCCCTGGGCTCATGGAGAGCTAAGCTAGCCAACTGTGGAGTTCCAGGTTCAATAAAAGACCCTGTCTCAAAACATAAGATGGACAGTAGATGAGGAAGATACCCAGTCTTGACCTCTGGCCTCTACATGTACACACACACACACACACACACACACACACACACACACACACACAGAGGGAGAGAATCTTTATACAACATGTAACATCTATTGGTTATTTATACTTAACAGTTAAAGAAAGAGGCTCACAGGAATCAAGAAACTTGGCCAAGAGCATACAGCATGGAAAAAGTAAATCTAAATCTTGAATCCAGATCTTGTTGCTGTGTTCAGAAAAAGGACCTGAGTAATCAAATCTTTGCCTGAAGGTGATTAGCAAGAAATCCATGCAATGTGCCATGTAGTGAAGTGCAGAGGCTCTGGTGCCACACGCAGGAGCCAGGCTAAGCCCCCACCTCTGTGCGCCTCTATTTGCTCTTCAGCAAAATGGTGGTAGTATCAGCCTCACTATATTACTTTACAGTCACTTTTCCGTTGCTGTGATAAAATACGCTGACAAAATAAACTTAAAGGAGAAAGGGTTTGTTTCAGCTCATGGCTCAAGTATAGTCTATCATATCAGAGACATCAGGACAGCCAGAGGCTTGAAGCAGCTGGTCACCTGACATCCACAGTCAGGAAAGAGAGCGGGCGGCAGGACCTTCTGCCAAGGAATGGTCCTACACACAATTAATGTAATTGAGATCTTCCCACCTCAAGTAAACCTAACTAAAATCATCCTCCCAAGCACACCAGAGGCTCCTTTCCCAGGCGATTCTAGAGTCTGTCAAGCTGACGGTGACTTCCACAGATGCAGATGAAGAGTTTCATGTTGCTTCCAGCTGAGCTAAGCTGGCTACTGTCCATCGCTACTGCTTCTACCTTCTGGCGGAGCCAGGACACGTCTGTCTCAGCCCTTCCTTTTCCAGCTTGTGTTGTTGTGTGTGTAGATCCTTGTCTGTATGTGGGGTGGGGGGAGAGTTGGAAGGACTTTCTGTTTTGTTTGGGAGTATGATTCCTACTGAACTGTGTCCACCTAAAATTCCTATGTTGAAGCCCCAAATGCCCCCCAAGTGCTGGTTGATTGAGAGGTAATTAGAGTTAGATGAGGAAATGAAGGTGAGGCTCTTAGAATGGATTAGTGTCCCTAGCAAGACACACATCAGGCAGGTTCTCTGCCCCCTCCCTTCCTCTCCCCCCACCCCCGTTTCCCCTCTCTCTGTCCTATTTACCCTTCTTTCTCCCTCTCCCTCCCTCCCTCCCCCTCACTCCCCCTCTCCATCTCTCCATCTCCTCCTTTCTCTCCCTCTTTTCCCCCACTCTCTCCCTCCTCCCTCCCCCTCCCCCTCTCTCCCTCTCTCCCTCTCTTCCTCCACTCTCTCCCTCCCCCTCTCCCCCTCTCTCCCCCCACTCTCTCCCTCCCCCTCCCCTCTCTCCCTCTCTTCCTATTTCACCTGTTTCTCCCTCCCTCTTCTCTCCTTCCTCTCTCACCGTCTCCCCACTAGCACCCTGATCTCTGACTTCTATTCTCCACAATCATGGGAACAAACATCTATTTAAAGCCCCCCACTCTACACTATTGTGCAGTGGACGCTTCAAAGCTCCCGTGCACATGCTTTTCAGCCCTGATGGGACCATGTGCTGAGTAGCTCTCCAACACAGACACACTCTGTCCAGGGGACAGCTTCCATGACAGGGAGGGTGACAGCTATGCAAAGCAACATCCCCGTAAGGTCTGTGATTGTACTTTTTCTGCAAGTGAAATTCATCTGGGCTCTGTCCAGATGCAATGTCTTGGTGATATTAAGAGAGAAGGAAGTGGGCTGGAGAGATGGCCTAGCGGTTAAGAGCGCCGACTGCTCTTGCAGAGGACCCGGGTTTGATCCCCAGCACCCACATGGCGGCTGAGAACTGTCTTTAACTCCAGTTCCAGGGGAATCCGACACCCTCTTCTGACCTCCGTGGCATTGCACAACCCGGGTGCACAAACCTGCATGCAGACAGTACATTCATACACATACAAGAATAAATTAAAAAAAAAATTTTAAAAAGAGACAAAGTTTTGATGGAAGGATGCTATTACAGAAGAAATTGGGGTGTACATGCGGCCCAGAACTCTAGGCGCACTCTAGGCGCATCCAAGCTTCAGAGCATAAAAGTTGGGTACATTTCCTTCGATGTCTTCTAAGCTGGACTCACTTAGCATGTGCACATGAATAGGAAGAGGCACTCTTATTTTTAGAACCTACTTGGTACCTGTGCCCGGGTTCTCTCTCAAGGCCATCTTTTCTCTGTCTCATGAGAACAGGCTGATCTCATGGCGGGCATGTGACCCAGGCCTGACCCATCAGCAGCTTCATTTCCCCTGGTCACATTGATTAGTTCTGGCAAAAATATCTTACCATGCAGCTCTAGTGAGACCATGCCCCTACCCCAGCTTGCTAAAGCATGTTGGGGAAGACTTCCTCTTTTTTAATGGTTGTTAATGAGAATTTAGGTGGGATTAAAGGAAGGTGAAGGACAGGAAACTAGAAAGGAGCTCCTGAGACTGGAAAAAGGGGGCTTTAAGGAGGGGAGATGGGGCAAACAATAAAAGGGAAGGATGAAAGGGAAGTAGGGAAGGGGGACAGATACAGGACGTGGGAGCAGTAGCCACGGGGCAGAACCAACCAAGATGAAATAGATATGAAAAAGCCACATGCAAGCTTGTTATTTGTAAGGCAATTAAAAAGTAAAAACAAAAAATGAAAAATAAGAAAAGGTGTTATTGCATAATAGGATTTAGTATGATTTAATAGTCCCTGACTTACAGTGGTGTGCAGGTAGTTACTTCCCATTGTTATGATTATATACCTGGCTAAAGCAACTTAAAGGAGGTCAGAGGTATTTCTGCTCATGGTTTGGGGGCTCAGCTCATCAAGGCAAGGAAGGAATGGCTGTGCAGCAGGAAGCAGACCTAGGGGAATGCTGGTGCTTGCCTGGCTGTGTCCTCCTTCCTCAGTGCAAGACTCTAATCGTGGGGTGGAGCCACCCATGTTCAGGGTGAGTCCTCATTGGAAATGCCTTGTAGACATGCCTGGAGCTGTGTCCAAATCCATTCAAGTGAACGATGAAGATGAACCATCACCAATATCCACTGCCTTCGCTAGCTAGGGCAAAGTCGGCCTGTGAATTAAGGCAACACAGGACACCTTAGGGATGGAGAGAGAGGCCAGATGAAACCCTTGGGTCCCTGGATCCTGCTGGGCCCAATCCACTTATCTCTATATCACTAGCTTGGGAGCTCATAATCGTTTTAAACATGTAAGTCATTTTAGTTTTGGATTCTGTCACATGTCATCCCCAAGTCCCAATAAATACGGTGCACAGAGAGTATTTATTCAGCGAGTAAAAATGCCATAAAAAATTTGAAACCTGGTCACTTTATTTCTCTTGTTCACACTGAGCTCAGCAGGTCCCTCATGGGACACTGGTTTGCTCCTCATAACCATCTTTGTAGCTTTAAAAAGAAAATTAGATTCTAGTTGTGAGTCATAGAAAGTAATATATGCCTTTGAAGTACAGACGTGATCTTAGTGTGTTTCAAAAATGAAACAAGAAAAATACAGAAAACACAGAAAATGAAAAGAATGTATTTAAACACAAATAAGTATTGTACCATACTGTTTTACTTTGTTTCCCTATTTTTAAAATAAAATTTATATTCACACTCAAATGTTCTTTTAATTTATATTTAGTTACACTGAAGATATATTTTTGCTATTTCCTACATCTGCCATTATTTCCCCGGTGATCATACCCTTGACCACAGCTGGAAAGGGTAAAGTTGCAGAAAGACACAGAGAACAGTGTAACAGACACACATACTCTTAGCTGTTACAATAACCAGTGGTTAACTTTTTGTTATGTTTGCTGTCCATTAATTTTTATAAGAAAGATTCTATGTAGCCAAATTCTCCTAACATCCAGTCCTTATTTACTTTAACCCTGTACGCATCCATCATTTCCTTGGGGGTAGTCTTACGAATGGTGGAAATCCGATTTATACTCCTGCGGTGGTGAGGGATTGTGCCCCGTCCCTACATCCTAGCCCACACTGTATTATTCTAATGCCCATTAAACAATTTCACTGTAGAAAGATGATATTTTACTGTTGTTTTAATTTTCATTTCTCTGATTCCTGGTGACTTGAAATACTGCACCGAGACCCTTGTTTTCTATTGTGAATTGTGTGCCCGTGTGTGGTATTTTTTTCTCTGTTGGAATATTCTTTTTTCCTGAGCTGAAAGAGCTGATTCGATTTAAAGATATAATCATGTTGACAAACTCATTTACGCATTTTGCTGTGTACCATTTGCTCTTCCATTTTGTTTTTGATGGCTTTTGACACAAGTAAGTTTTCATTATTTTGTAATTAAATCCATCAGCTTTTTCCTATCGGTTTTCTGCCTTTCTCTGCTCTTAAGTTTCACGGTTTCCTTAAAAATGTGTGCAAGTGCCCTTACAGCTTTATTTTTACAGAGAACTTTTTAAATGCTTTATAACCAATTTAAGTATATAATGTGAGATAGGGTCCTTACTTTTTTCTAAATGAGTATCATGTGAACCAATTAGTTACTGATTATTCCCTGATTAAAAGTATCAGTTTTACCATGTACCTCATTACCTTTCATGTGCTTATATGGATCTTTGGAAATTTGATTCTGATCCATGAATATATATGACTGTGACTCATTAATACAGTGTGTTATTATCTCTTTGTATCATTCTTTTACATGTATTTCAGTGAGTCTCTTATTTTTTTTAAAACTGTGGTTGTTAGTAGAGAGAGTAATTGGATGGAGTGATCCCCAGCACCCACATGGTGGCTAAGAACCATCTGTAACTCCAATTCCAGGAGACCTCCAGTTCCAGGGGAATCCGAGACCCTCTTCTGACCTCCGCGGCATTGCATGACACGGGTGCACAGACCTACGTGCAGACAGTACATTCATACACATACAAAAATAAAAATAAAATAAAAAAGTAAATGCTAAAGAAAGCAGATAGGCTGGGCTGGAGACATAGCCTACCGGTTAAGAGTGCCGACTGCTCTTGCAGAGGACCCAGGTTCAATCCCCAGCACCCACGTGGCAGCTGAGAACCGTCTGTAACTCCAATTCCAGGAGAACTCCAGTTCCAGGGGAATCTGACACTCTCTTGTGTCCTCCGAAGCGTTGCATGACACGGGTGCACAAACCTACATGCAGAGAGTACATTCATACACATACAAAAATAAATAAATTTTATTTTATTTTATTTTTATTGAAGTTTTGTGTATTTCATACATCATTTTCCAATTCAGTTCAGGCATATATCCCTTTCCCTTCCCCCCCCCACCCATCCGATCATGATTCTGCCATAACTTTTCTGCAATTCTTTCTCTGTTTTTTTTGTTTGTTTTTGGTGTTTCATTTTTTTTTACACAACAAGTGTAATTTGTGAGTACAAGCATCCCCCTTCATGTAAAAAAGGAGGGGGACCAGTTTGCAAAGCAGTTGTGCCCAAAACCCACAAAGCCTCAT
>VZQC01014038.1:1408107-1423368 GCA_009823505.1 Rhizomys pruinosus | reverse complement strand
ATGAGGCTTTGTGGGTTGGGCACAACTGCTTTGCAAACTGGTCCCCCCCTTTTTACATGAAGGGATGCTTGTACTCACAAATTAGCACGTTGTGTAAAAAAAAATGAAAACCAAAACAACAAAAAAAACAGAGAAAGAATTGCAGAAAAGTTATGGCAGAATCATGATCGGATGGGTGGTGTTCCTGATCCTAGCCAGTCTTATTGGAGTAAGGTGATATCTCAGAGTGGTTTTAATTTGCATTTCCTTAATTATCAGAGATGTTGAACACTTCTTAAGATGTTTCTCGGCCATCTCTAACTCCTCCTCTGTGAAGTCTCTATTCAGATCTTTGCTCCATCTTTTGAATGATTCATTTGTTTTCTTTCTTCTTTGTTTTTTGAGTAGCTTGTATACTCTGGAAATTAATGCTTTGTCAGATGTATCTGCTGTGAAGGTTTCCTCCCACTCTGTGGGTCTTCTCCTCACTTCCTTTATTGCTTCCTTTGATGTACAGAAGCTTTTGAGTTTAATGAGGTCCCATTTGTCAATTGTCGATCTTATTTCTTGTGCAGCTGCTGTCTGATTTAGGAAGTCTTTTCCTACACCTATGTCTTGTAGTCTGCTGCCAAGCTTCTCTTCTATCACCTCCAGAGTTTGGGGTTTCACATTGAGGTCTTTGGTCCATCTGGAGTTGACCTTTGTACAAGGTGAGAGGTAGGGGTTTAATTTCATTCTTCTACAAGTGGTGATCCAGTTTTGCCAACACCACTTGCTGAAGATGCTGTCTTTCCTCCATTGTGTATTCTTGGCCCCCTTGTCAAATATGAGGTGGCTGAAATTGTATGAGCTCAGGTTTGGATCTTCAGTTTTATTCCATTGGTCAACTGGTCTGTTTTTGTGCCAGTACCAAGCTGTTTTTATGACTATAGCCCTGTAGTATAGTTTGATGTCTGGTATAGCGATCCCCCCTGTATTGCTCTTTTCACTCAGGATTGCTTTGGCTATTCGGGGTCTTTTGTTTTTCCAAATGAAATTGAGGATTTTTTTTTCCAAGCCTGTGAAGAAACTCTTGGGGATTTTGATTGGGATTGCATTAAATCTGTACACTAGTTTGGGTAGGATGGACATTTTTACTATATTTATTTTCCCAATCCATGAGCATGGGAGGTTTGTCCATCTTCTGATGTCTTCCTCAATTTCCTTCTTCAGAGGTTTAAAATTTTTGTTGTAGAGATCCTTGGTGTCTTTGGTTAGGTTTGTTCCTAGGTATTTTATTGTTTTTGAGGCTATTGTGAGTGGGAAGGTCTCCTTGTATTCCTTCTTCAGTTGCCTACTGTTGGTGTAGAGAAAGGCTACTGATTTTTCTAGGTTTATTTTGTATCCTGCCACTTTATTGAAGCTCTTAATCATTTCTAGGGGTTTCCTGGTGGAGTTCTTAGCATCCCTTAAGTAGACATATCATCAGCAAAAAGGGATAGCTTGACTTCCTCTTTTCCTATTAGAACTCCTTTAATTTCCTTTTCTTGCCTTATTGCCCTAGCAAGGGTTTCAAGCACTATGTTGAAAAGGAGTGGTGACAGGGAGCAGCCTTGCCGAGTTCCTACCCTTAAGGGGAATGCTTCTGTCGTTTCCCCATTTAGGATGATATTGGCTGTGGGTTTCCTGTATATGGCTTTGATTACATTGAGGAATGATCCCTCCAGTCCAATTCCCTCTAGGACTTTAAGCATGAAGGGATGCTGGATTTTGTCAAAGTTTTACAAAAATAAATAAATTTTTTTTTAAAAAGCAGAAAGGCAGCTAAGTAGGAGCAGTGGAAGCAAGTTGGGGGAGGGGAGCACATAAGAGCAGAGCATGCACTGACAAGAAGCCATGAGGAAACGTGTCACCTAAAGCATTGATTTTAAAAGTCTGACAGGATTGACAAAGAACAAATGTGGTTATTCTTGCCCCCCTCCCCCTGAGATTTTTTTTTTTTATTTCTGTATGTGTATGAATGTACTGTCTGCATGCAGGCTTGTGCACCCGTGTCGTGCAATGCTGCGGAGGTCAGAAGAGGGTGTCGGACTCCCCTGGAACTGGAGTTCTCCTGGAATTGGAGTTTCGGACGGTTCTCGGCCGCCATGTGGGTGCTGGGGATCGAACCTGGGTCCTCTGTAAGAGCGATCGGTGCTCTTAACCGCTAGGCCATCTCTCCAGCCCCCCCCCCCGAGATTTTTAACCAGGATTGAACACAGTAAGAATACTTGGAAATTTTTTATTATGTCTGTCCAGTGCTTGTTGCCTAAGAAATTCTGAGTCATTGGGCCTGGGGTGAGGGCTGAGCATCTTTCAAAAATACATAAATTGGGCTGGAGAGATGGCCTAGCAGTTAAGAGTGCCAACTGTTCTTGCAGAGGACACGGGTTTGATCCCCAGCACCCACATGGCAGCTGAGAACAATCTTTAATTCCAGTTCCAGGGGAATCTGATACCCTCTTCTGACCTCTGTGGCATTGCAGGACACGAGTGCACAAACCTGCATGCAGACAGTACATTCATACACATAAAAATTTAAATTAGATTAAAAAAGAAGTCTTTAAAATTATTTAAAAATGCATAAATTACAAATATACATTGTATTATTTATAAATATACATAGGCACATACACACACATGCACATGCACGTACAACACACACACGCCTAGTTGAAGAGGGTGTCCTTTCCCATTGCCATGGTTAGTTTTCATTGTCATCTTGACAAATTTTAGTATCACGTGGGACGAGATTCTCCATGAGTGATTGTCTGGATCCCGTTGGGTTGTGGCCAGGCCTGTGGGAGATTGTCTTGCTTATTGACTGAGGTGAAAAGATCTGCCCACTGGGGGTTGCTCCATCACTGGGCAGGGCGCTTGGCACTGTGTGATAGCTGGGAAGAAGAGCGAAGCACACCTCGCATCTGTCCATTGATCTCTGTTCTTGATTATGGAGGCAACAAGACCTAGTCCTTCAACTTCCTGATGCTGTCGCTTCCATGCCATGATGAACTGTGACCTGGAACTGTGGGCTGAAACAAACCCATCCTCCCCTAAGTTGCTTTTGTCAGGGTGTTTTGTCACAGCGACTGGAAAAGAAGCTGAGACACCCTTGATCAGGAGCCACGCTGTAGCTCCAAAGAGTACTTGTCATTTTAGAACTGTATGCCGAGTTCTTCCCTCTCCCCTCACTTCCAGCCCGATTTAGGTCCAGGTTGCTTTTCTGGACCCCTTAGAGGATTTGTACCTGAATAAGCTTCATTCAGGCTCTGGAACTTTGAGAGGTCTCCTGGGCAGTGCTGATGTGAAGTCGTTGTTGGTAGTATCAAAGGAACACAGATGTGGATCTGGAGAGACTGCTCAGTGTGTAAGGGGCTTGCTGCCCGAGCATGAAGACAGTTCAGAGCCCGTGTAAGTAGGTGTGGTGGTGCATGCCTGTAATATCAGTGCTGAGAAGTGGCAGTGGGTGAATCCCTGGAGCACTCTGGGCAGCTGGTCTAGCCAACTGGTGAGTCAGGGTTGGCCAGAGACCCTGTCTCAAACAAGTAAGGTAAAGAGAAGTAGAGGGAGACATCAGATGTCAGCCTCTAGCCTCCACAGCTACAAGTACAAATGCATGTGCAGACTCTTACATATAGTTCACTACAGCACACACACGCATGAGCACACACACACACACACACACACACACACTTTTATATAAGACTGATACACAGCCAGGGCTAAATAGCCAGGCTAATTCTCTCTCTCATTCTCTCTCTCTCTCTCTCTCTCTCTCTCTCTCTCTCTCTCTCTCCAACCTAACTTTTCAGGTTAGGTCCCACCCATGTAAACACAGGTATACAGACTTAATTCTTATTGTCCCAACTATAGAATCATGTCTTAATAGAAGTCACACTCAAAATTGAGCATGGGTCATAGGCCCTTAAAGAGCAGGACTCAGAAGGGGATCTGTACCACAGTGTCTGCCACACTTGACTGTTAACAGTTTTTGCAATCTGGCTACAACATCATTTTAAAATTTTTCTTCCTTTATTATCTACTTTCCCAGGCACATTACATTTTCTTTTTTTAAATTTTTATTTATTTTTGTATGTGTATGAATGTACTGTCTGCATGTAGGTTTGTGCACCCATGTCGTGCAATGCCACAGAGGTCAGAAGAGGGTGTCGGATTCCCCTGGAACTGGAGTTAAAGAAGGTTCTCAGCCACCACGTGGGTGCTGGGAATAGAACCCGGGTCCTCTGCAAGAGCAGTTGGCACTCTTAACCACTAGGCCATCTCTCCAGCCCCACATTACATTTTCTTTCCACCCTCCTAATTTGCCATGTCCCTTTCTGCCCCAGCATCTTTGCTTGTGCTCTTTCTTCAATCTAGAATGCTCTTTTCTGTATTCTTGGCCTCCCTACCTTCTACCTAGAAACTCAGACTTGCTCTTCAGGTACCTATCCCAAGTGTGGTTTCTCTGAGGAACTGTCCTAACCTTGCACAGCTGAGCATGGGACTTCTGCCACATATTTTCAAAGCTAGATTCTCACTGGTCTTACAATCAGCAAGTGAGAGGCTCACAAATGTCACCTTGGTCCTAGAGTTCCACGTAGAAAGGATGAGAGACTTGATAAGCTTGGTTGAGATAGAGTCAGAGTCCATATATGTACTGGGGTGATGTTCCTTAAATTGAGCCTAGAGTTTTGAGAATTCTGCCCTGTTTCCTGTATGCTATGTTAGGGCTAGAACTTGAAAAGGGAGTGGGTGCTAGACTCACAGTGAGAGACTTTAAACAGAAGGGGAAATTCAGGAGAATAAACTCCAGAGTTCTTGGTTAGCCACCTTTCTTCACGGGGGCTCCAGTGGCAAAGATCCACGGTCCCCCATTATGGAATAGTATAATGTAAGAACCGCAGCGATGTTGTCCTCTACTGAACATCTATTAAACAATGGTATCCCCTCTTTGCTTTCAGGATCCCCTACTCCTCCTCTCAGCACTGGAAAGAGGGAACTATCATTTCTCTAGCTGTAAAGACATGCAGAGGTGAAGTAATTGGACTGGGCCCACACAAGCAATTAGTGCCAGAGCCAGGCTTTAAGGCAGGACTGTCTGATGGTTGGAACTCCTAGGCCATGGCAGTGAGCATCCTGCCTCTTTGACTTTGGTACCTGAACCTTCCCAGGGACTTGGAGCTCCGGCCCAGGTCCCTGTTCCTGAGCAGTTTTGAGACCGAGCCAAGGTTGCCAGCTCTCTGTCTCCATCCCCCACACTGACTTCTCCCTCCTGCCAGACAGGCTGTTCCAGTCCCAGCATGCCTCAGGCTGTCGCCTGCCTGAGTTATGGCATAACTGTCCCAAAAATTCCCCTGTAAAAGAAAAGGGACCAATCCAATGTGAATTATTCTTATTGTAAGCTCCCCAAAGCCAGGGACCTAGTATGATTTATCTTGGTATAACCCACAGTACTGGGAACAGGATCTGGTGCACCACATGCAATAACTGTTTATGGAATTGACTAGAGTTTTCAGAGAGACAGGGGACCAAGTGTTCTCTCTCTCTCTCTCTCTCTCTCTCTCTCTCTCTCTCTCTCTCTCTCTCTCGTGCGCGTGCACACACACACATTCATTTTGTGCTTTGTGAGTGAGAGACTGTGTTCCTGATCTTTCTCTCGCCCTGACACATTCTGTGTATAGCCCGTCACTCATTTTAATCACATTATTGTGGGTTCTATTTGGCCTTTGGCTATTTCTGGGACCAAATTAGAAAATTTGAAAACAGCCATCTTTCTTACCCGAGAACAGCAACTGCCCTGCTGTGGGGAGCTGAGATCTGGGGGTGGGTGGAGGATTTATTTTTCATGTCTTCTCCTTTGTTCTGCTTGCATTTTTCTTCTATCCAATATATATGCATTATCTTCTTCAAAAAATGAAAATAGAAACCTTTAAGAAAAAAAATATGCCATGCTGCTTCCAAACCACCACTGACTTACATAAAAAGCTTTTATAACTGGGTTACTGAGAGATTAAAGTTGGGGCCTGTTCTGGACAGGTTTACGAGTCTCAAGGGACATGTGACCACCACTTTGAGGGGAAAGACAGCACAGGGCTAGATGAGCCCAGGGGGATGGTGTTTCTCCGGGGAGAACTCTCTGTGCTGACCCCCAACACTCATTTAATGATTCTCCCTGCTGGGTCAGTGACAGATCTGCCAGGATTACTTGGGGTTAGCTCTGAAATCTACTCAGCAAGATGAAAATCTGTCCCTTCATTCTCTGCCCCAAGTGGAAGTGATTAAAGTGGAGAAGTCAGACTCGGGGGGGGGGGCGAGGTGTCCCCGATGGCCTCCCAGCTCCAGGTAAAAGAATACATCCTTTCCATCTGGTCCCCAGACTCTGTGGCAGCTGCTTTGAGTCTCTGAGACAAACTCAGGGGAGGATCAGGGTCTCCAAGGTGGGCTGGGTACTTACAACCAGCTAATGAGCTCGCTGTAGCTTTCTTCTGAGTCCAGAATATTCCTAGAGGGATTAATTTTTATCAAATGACTTCTTAATGAGACTACACTTACCTTCAAATTTGAAGACTTTAAAGCTCCTGAAATTGAGAGTTAATCAGCAGTCTGGTTGGCTTTGAATGTGAGGAGTTCCCACAATCAGAAGCTGGGAAGACAGTAAGTTCGTAAGAGCTAGGAGCTAGCAGAGTGGGAAAATATGTTGGAAATTCAGCAAATGGCCTTGCCCTGTTATGAGAAAGGCACAGAGGTCTGAAATTCGGGTGCCAGGGGCTGGATCTGGGTTACAGGTGTGTTTCATTGAGCCCATAAACAATTTTAAGTCTGGGGACATGCCATGTACAACATGGTTAGGAGCAGACCGCCAAGTCTACTGGGATGGCGGTCTCCCTGAGCTGTCTGGCCACTGTCTCTTTGTGATGGGCTGTGTGCCCCAGGTTGCTACAGTTCCTGCCTCTCCCTTCACAGGAGATCTATATCCACCCAGCTTTTTAGACTTAGCTTCCTTACCCCAAATAAAATCAGATTTAAAAAAAATTCAGGGTTTAGAAGTTATAAAATGAAGGGAGCATGCTGCAAAGCTGGGGAATCTTGCGAATTTTGAGATCCTTTGGCTGATAGAAAAGATCAATACTCCTCCCCAGGACTCCACTTGGGACCTCTTCCATTCCAGCCCACCCTCTGCTCAGATTTGTAATACTAGGAGACAGCTTTAGCTGCAGCCTGCAGTGGACAGACCCTCAGCCTGTCCCATGTCATCTTCTGGGCTCCCACAGCCATAGAGTCTTCCCCTCTTGTCTTGGTTTTATTTCTGTTGCTGTGATAAAATATTCTGACCAAAAGCAACTTAGGGGAAGAAAGGGTTTATTTTGCTTACAATTCCAAGCCATAGTCCATCATTTCAGGCAAGTCAAGGCAGGAACTCAAGCATTTAGTCACACCACCACCAGTAAAGAGCAGAGAGAAAGAAATGAATGTACCTATGCTGCCTGCTGGCTGTGTTCTTTCATTCTGGTATAGTTCATGCTTTCTGCCTAGGAAATGGTGCTGCCCACTCTGGGCTGGATCAATTAACAATCACCCCCTAGTTGTGTCTACAGGCCAACCTTATCTGAATAATTCCTCTAGATTTCCTCTTGATGGTGGGCAGGACCTGTGACTCCCTTGTGATTAATATAGCAAAGATGACAAGATGTCAGTCTCATGATTATAATACATGAGACAGTGCATCTTGCTAGAAGATTTAGTCCCTGGTGGCTCTGATGAGCAAATGGCTATGTCAGAGAGGCCCAAGTGCATGAATCTGAGAAGCCACAGCTGAGAGCTGGTAGTCACCCCTGGATGATGGCTGGCAAGAAACTGCTGTTCTCATGCCAAAGCCTACCGGGACTCAAATACTGCTGACAGCCATATGCGCTCACAAGCACATTCTTCCCCAGAGGTCAAGCCTTCAGATGAGGCCTTGGGCCTGCCTGGCATCTCGAGTCCAGCCATGTGAGACCTGGAAGCAGAGAGCCAGTTAATCCATACTCAGACTCCTGCCCGGCAGCAACTGCGGCTAGTAACCAAGTTATCTGAGAATGGATGATAATACCAAGTTAGCAACAGGTAGCTCATGCATACTAAGTTGAGCTCAGAATTTCCATAACCACAACAGTTTTCCTCCTTGGTGTGACCCTATCTCTATCCTTAGTAAGTTCACTCAGGGTTTAGCATTCCTAACTGCTGCTATTGGCTCTCTCTAATCTGGAGCGGCAGCCAGCATAGGTTCTCTCTGGTCTGGAACACCAGCCGGCATAAGCTTTTCTTGGGGGGAAAATGATGGCTAGCTTCAGCTCAACCCCCTTTCATTTCATTTCATTTCCCATGCACATGGGTTCCTTGATTGTGTCAGTGATGTTGAAACCTGAGTCATGCTAGATGACAAGTGCCGAGTGTAATGAATGATGAATGTCTGAATGTTGCACCGGGGGACCTTGTTTTTTTCCTGTCTCTAGTTTCATTTTCAATGACCGAATCATCTATTTTATAAAGATACCTGGGCTGGACAGCTTTCATGTCAACTTGACACACCTGGGATGAGGGAGCCTCAATGTGGGAATTGCCTCCACTGGACTTTACAAGTCCATTGAACATCTTCCTATTGCGAAGATGTTGCTGATTTGTAAGACTTAAAATATTAGTTCTTAAAATTTTTTACACATATTTATATTATAATAAATAAGATTATATAAGATACACACACACACACACACACACACACACACACACATATATATATATATATATATATATATATAATCTATTATATATATATATTATAGATATTCGGAGGCTGGAGAGATGGCTCAGTGGTTAAGAGTGCTTCCCACTTTTCCAGAGGACCAAATTCAGTTCCTAGCACATATGGTAGGTCACAACCACCTAGTTCCAGGGGATCCAATAACTTCTTTTGGCCGCTGTGGGCACCTATACCCACAGGCACAAGCATGTACACACACACACACACACACACACACACACACACACACATAAAGTGTTTTAAATGTTTTGAATAAAGATTCTGCCCTTAAAAAGGCTGTGTATTTTCTTTTCCTTTTTTTTTTTTTGTTATTCTGGGATGGAACCTGGGGCTTTTACATTGTGATGAGGTGTGCTCACCAGAGAAGAGCACTCAGTCGCAAAATAATGCATATATATATATGTGTGTGTGTGGGGGTGTGTGTAATTTATAGCTGTCCATTGACCACACACTGGGCATTTGGTTCCAGGGACAGCCACAAGCTGTTTTGGGGAGGAGTTTTTATACAGGAAAACCACATCCAGGGTTGAAAAGTTTAATTTCCCAAGCTTAGGGGTGGAAAGTCCCTCTGACAATTCCTGTTCTCTAAGATCAAGCCAAGCAGAAAGCAGGAAGCCATAAATCCGAAGTTAGCAAAGGCCACCAGGTACATGCTGACCTGTGCTCAGATTCCTACCTTAGTTCCACTGAGTCAAACTTCCCTTTTCCCATACTTTGAGTTGAGTTTTTAACTACTGGGTCCAGCTGGGGCTCATAATAGGGTAAAGCTATGGGCAATCTTGAGGCCCATGCCACACCATGTACACAAGGTGAGTGCTCTCCCCTTAAGGAATGTCTCTAACGTCAAGCTCTCCATCATTTTCACATATATACCTTTAAAGAAGGTAAACTATTTTGTAACCCATTAAGAAATTTTTACTCGGTGAAACTTCATATTCCTTTATTTTATTGTTTCAGCCTCTGTTTTTACATGTAGAAAGTCCTTTTTTACCTTCAACGTTTTGTATTCATTTTTCCACATTTTTTTCCCAGGGATGCAATTGATATTCACAAGACTCGAGTAAATCTGGCAGTGGATACACAGCCTTTCCCTGTACTGATGGTGTTTTAGTCAAACACAAATAAAATCTCACTATCTAGAATCAGACTCCATTCTTCTGCACGTTCACACTGATGGGTCTCAATAAAATCAATTTTCTCTATGCCTAGAAACTTCTTGCTACCACATTCTTCCTTTTCCAACAGAGGAAGCTACTTCATTTGTTGAACTGACTCTCAGGAATAGAAAGACATGAGATAGAGACAGACATGGGTGATAGGAAGCATCAGTACTGACAGTGCTGTAGGAAAGAACATGGTCCTCCTAAGTGATCACAAACAGAGGGGGGTATCATGCATATATTATGGACCCAGTGCCAGGCGTGATGTCAGGCTCTTAATATTCATTGCATAACTTATTCCTCTTCATGACTTGATGGTGTAGATATTATCATCCCATTTTCCAAATCCATCATTTCTTATTTATAGGGGTAAGAATCATCAGTCTTTTTTCAATATATATATATATATTGTCTCGAATTTTTGAGCACAATACATCTTAGACATATTAAAGCCCCTTCCCCTAGCTGCACTCCATACCTCTCCCACAGGATTTCATGCATTCTGTCATATATGTTAAAACATATTAAGCCAAGTTAGTGTCCCCAGATATTCTTCAGTGTGACTTCATCCACTGAATCCTATTCAACCTATATAGTAGTATCATACACCTTTAAAGAAGACTGACTCTCCCTCACCCAGCAGTAATCAGTTCCGCTAAGGTTGGGCCAGCCTGTCCATTTTCCCAGCCCTATGTTGGTTTCTGACTAATTGGGTCTTGCATGTGTTGTCACCATCGCTGTGAGTTCATATGAGCAATTCCCAGAAGCCTGTAGGAAGGAGCCAGCTGGGCGTGGTGGTGCACGCCTTTAATCCCAGCACTCAGGGGGCAGAGGCAGGTGTATATTTTCGAGATTGAGGCCAGCTTGGTCTACTTAGTGAGTTACAGAGCAGCTGGGACCACAGGGAGACCCTGTCTCAACCCTCTGCCTCCCCAAGATGAGGAAGCTAAGGGTGGATCTTGATTTAAGTGCTGGTCAAGGAAACGAGCAGCATCAGGGATGGAGTGGCAAGCTGCGGGGTTAGGTTTCCTGTGAGGTGCTGTGTGAGCACTGGCTGCTATCTGGGTAAACTTGTGAAGAAGTGCATGTGAGTCCACAAGCTCAGCCTATAGTAGGACATGTAGTCACATGCCCTGCATGAAACTGTCATGCTTACCAGAGAGTTCTAATACCTCTTTTGTTCTCCAGGGCCAGACTCTCCCCATGTTCCCCTGTACTCTTTGTAGCAAGTTTGCTTTCCTACCCTCCTTTATTTTTTAATTTTTATTATTTTTATTTTATTGGTCTTTTTGAGACAGGGCATCCCTGTACCCCTGGCTGGCCTGGAACTCACTATGTAGACCAGGGTGGCCTCAAACACACAGACATCTCCCTGCCTCTGCCTCCCGAGTGCTGAGATTAAAGGAATGTGCTACAACGCCTGGCCACTCTTCCTTTATTAGTGCTTGGAGTTGGGTGCTCTGGTGTGACCTCTGGTTTTAAGGTGCTTATGAACTATATTTTCTTTTTTTTTTAATTTTATTTATTTCCGTATGTGTATGAATGTATTGTTTGCATGCAAGTCTGTGTACCCGTGACGTGCAACGCCGTGGAGGTCAGAAGAGGGCGTTGGACTCCCCTGGAACTGGAGTTCTCCTGGAATTGGAGTTTCAGACGGCTGTCGGCGGCCATGTGGGTGCTGGGGATCGAACCCGGGTCCTCTGCAAGAGCGGTCGGCACTCTTAACCGCTAGGCCATCGCTCCAGCCCGAACTATATTTTCTATTACAAGGTCATAGTGGGGTAAGATGGAATCATTAAGAGAAAAAACACATTTGATTAATCTGCACATATTTGTGGAGCATGTATGTGATAAGCACCATTCAAGGTGCTTAGGGTAAACCAAGTGAACATATGAAAATAGATCTTAAGAGAGACATTACCCCCAAAGAGCTTCCAATCTAGAGTAACTAGAGATAATATAATAAACAGAGTAAATAATCCATCCAGTTGTATAGTTTCCAGCTTCTTTTTTTAAATTTATTTATTTTTTATTTTACTTTATTTTTTTTAACAATAAGTTATGAGTACAAGCATCCTTCATGTAAAACCAATTTGCAAGCAGCTATGCCCAAACCCACACAGCCCAAGGCTCCCACCATCTAGCTGGAGGGGCTTGTATGTACAATCGAGTTGATCAAATAAGCGTCCAGACTATATTGCTGTAGTTTCACCATTCACCCCAATCACAGCCCTTACATTCTACCACGCCCCCTCTTCTGCAGATTGTTCCCTAGGCTTAGAAAAGGGGCACGGGTGGATGAGAAGCAAAACAGTCTACTTTCTCTGGAGATGTCGTTTTGGACTCTGACCAGTTCTGGCTGTTTCTTTTCATGGGCTGTTAGTTTGTTCAGGAATAACTTATCAGTCCTACTAATGAAGCACAAGCAATTAGATATACAGGTATTTAAACAGTACTAATTATTATGGTAGGTTACTTTGGTATAGACACAGATGTTTGGGTGGTATGCTAACCCCTAAATTACGTTTTTTTCTATAAAAGATGATAAGGTCTTACTGTGGCTTATAATATCTCCTAACCACTAGAGGATGTAAGCTTGTGGCATCAGCCATGAGTTATTCCTCCAAGGAGAGAGCTAATAGCCAATTAGATTTGGGATATATGGACATGTAGCTGCCACTGCTGCACAGTATTTCCGGGCAGGTGAGGTGTAGCTGATGCTGACAGAGTATTGCTTGACTCAAGGAGACCAACATTTGCTTTATTGGTTTAGTGGCCTTTGTGGTATTCCACAGACCTGTGGTATTCCACACTCTGTGGTATTCCAGAGACCAACTGTACACTTGCACGTGCAGTCTCAATACATCTTTCCCATGCTTACATCGGGTCTTCGACAGCAGGGCCTTACCGCCTCTCTTCTTGCAGGTATCCCAGTTTACAGGCAAGAAGCCTTTACCTTTGGGGGGGGCTTGGATCCCCTGGCTAACATCTCCTTGGCAGAATAATCCATTGCTGATATCAGAGCTCTCCTGTATTAATATATTTTGCTTAAATGCACAGCTTAAAGAGACTCTAGTATTATATTTGGTTCTGAATAGAGAATAATCCTTTTCACAGTTCCTATGTCTATTAGTCAATTAAAGAAAGCAGTTTTACCGGTTTTATAGAGACAACCTCTATAACAGTCAGCTCTAGTTTACAGTGAGGGAATGACTTCATTACCATCATATTTTTCTTTGTTCTGTGAAAAGGAGGTAAGAAAGTCTCTCATATTGAAACTTTGCGACACCTAGAAGGTAAGTTTCATTAGGACTCATTATAAACAGT
Organism: Rhizomys pruinosus; assembly: GCA_009823505.1. Lineage (NCBI taxonomy): Eukaryota > Metazoa > Chordata > Mammalia > Rodentia > Spalacidae > Rhizomys > Rhizomys pruinosus. The sequence continues at coordinate 1,410,087 of VZQC01014038.1, read as the reverse complement.
TGTTACAAATAGGATCCACAGAGATATTTGATTCCTGTAGCAGTCTGAGGCTTTTCCTCCTTTTAATGCTTAGATGGGCCAACTTCTCTGCTGGTATTTCTTGGTACATCCTGCACAATGCAAGGCTGTATCTTTTCTTTCTCAGCCGTTAATTTGGTGATGTTTTGACCTGTGGGAACATACAAATCTTTTCCCCATAGTTAGTTTTAAGATTAAATTGTAAAATTTTTGGCAAAAAGGTTTAATATATAACTGTGTCCCCCCTTTTTTATTCTAGATTTTTATTTTTTGACCCATGAGTCTCAAAAAGGCAGTTGTAGTACACATACCTATAAGCAGGAATCAAGGTGTAAATTTCATTAAATTTATCCAAGCTGTTTCGGGTGACTGTATGTTGTTAATTTGGGAAGCAAACTTAATTCCTTAAATTATCCTACAGGTAAAAGAGAATGTTACAGGATGATACTGTATAACACAAAAATTATAGAGAACATTTGTATATGTTAATCTGAAAGTTATTGTTATACAGATTTTAAGTAAAACAAATATGAACAACAACAATTTATATTTCCAATTAACTCAGATATATCACCATTTTTATCAAAACCTTTAAACCAATGTTGTTTAATATAGACATTTTTACTTTTACTAAGTCCTAAATACCATGTAATTTGTAGATAGAGTTTGGGCAAAATTAGATACTTGTTGAACTCACGTCAGTTAAATATACATTAATCAAATATAGACCTGTATCCCTCTCCCAACCCTCCCACGCATCCAGATTCACCATTTCAGTCAGTTTTCTAATGCAGTTTTTCTTTCTGTTGTTGTTCTTTCAATATTCATCCCTCTAGACAAGAAATATTTACAACTGGGTTATTGACTCTAGCATCCACAGATGAGGGATACCATTCGTTGTTTGTTTTATCTGGGACTGTGTTACTTCACTTAACATAATATTTTCTAGCTCCATCCATTTACCTGCAAAGTTCATGATGTCTTTCTTTACTGCTGCATAGAACTCCATTGTGTACATGTACCACATTTTCTCTATCCACTCGTCAGTTGAGGGGCATTTGGGTTGGTTCCAGCTTTTTGCTACTGTGAACAGAGCTGCAATAAACATAGCTGTGCATGTATCTTTGCAGTAAGATGAGTCTTGTGGGTATATACCCAGGAGTGGTATGATTGGATCAAATGGCAAGCTCATTTTGAGTCTTCCAAGCATTCTCCACACTGCTTTCCATAGTGGCTGTACAAGTTTACATTCCCACCAGCAATGGATGAGTGTTCCCCTTTCCCCACAACCTCTCCAGCACTTGATATCGTTTGTTTTCTTGATCCTGACCAGTCTTATTGGAGTGAGATGATATCTTAGAGTGGTCTTAATTTGCATTTCCCTAATTATTTGTGACGTTGAACAGTTTTTAAGATGTTTCTCAGCCATCTCTAATTCCTCCTCTGTGAAGTCTCTATTCAGTTCTTTGCATCATCTTTTGAGTGATTCATTTGTTTTTCTTTCTTTGTTTTTTTGAGTAGTTTGTATACTCTGGAAATCAATGCTTTGTCAGATGTATCTGCAGTGAAGGTTTCCTCCCACTCTGTGGGTTTTCTCTTCACTTCCTTTATTGTTTTTTTTTGATGTACAGAAGCTCTTGAGTTTAATGAGGTCCCATTTGTCAATTGTTGATCTTATTTCTTGTGCAGCTGCTGTCTGATTTAGGAAGTCTTTTCCTATGCCTATGTCTTGTAGTCTGCTTACAAGTTTTTCTTCTATTGTCTCCAGAGTTTTGGGTTTCACATTGAGGTCTTTGATCCATCTGGAATTGACGTTTGTACAGGGCGAGAGGTAGGGGTTTAATTTTATTCTTCTACAGGTGGTGATCCAGTTTTGCCAACACCACTTGCTGAAGATGCTGTATTTCCTCCATTGTGTCTTCTTGGCCCCCTTGTCAAATATGAGGTGGCTGAAATTGTATA